>JAVKLF010000042.1:7926459-7936568 GCA_034783495.1 Millerichthys robustus
CACACACACACACACACACACACACACACACACACACACACACACACACACACACACACACACACACACACCCAACCAAAGACCAAAGAAACTACCCTTTGAGCTCTCCATCATTTTTTAAAGAGTTCTGACTGAGCTTGCATAGATGATGCCTTCCTAAGGTGAGAGACACATTCAAACACACCTCACAGCATAGCAATCGCAAAGTCTCATATTCGGAACTGCGCTCTTAGAAAACAGATTGGAATGAGACACAGCACCACCGCCGTTCATTAGAGAGAATCATATTTTATGAAGCAATTCTCAGGAAGTAAGTGCAGCACTGACCCTCCAGCCCCACCCCAGACAGACAATGTCAAATAAACTAACACATTTAAATTAGGGCATTGACCAGACCAGTCTGGGCTAGGAGCAACATCACCCTGCTAGCAACTCGCCTTAGCAACCCGTAAGCAGGCCAGTAGTGTTGGCGAGGTTAGTAGAGCAGAGCTGGGCCTTGTACAATGGTGAGAACACACTCTGGTTTCTGTGGGTATAAGTGTCCTGTCACTGCAGTAGAGTAAGCTTTTTGGGGCGCAACATGCAGACCGTGGACCTGACAAGGGCTACGTGTGACACTCCTGTATTTCCTTGATATAAATCATGGCCAATGTCAGCCGATGAGGACCCTGTTTAAATTCTGGAGCGCCACACGTATTGGTTACCAGGTCATGGGCCATTGCTGGGGGTGGGTGGTGGTGGCAGGGGGAATGATCTTTAGGCTGCGTTAGGATCATTTACAAACTCAGGCACTAGATCTGCCAGTAAAGCACACTGTTCTAAACTGGACTGGGCTAATCAGTTCATGCTTTTTGACCAAGGAGGAAATCTAATAAATCAAAACCGATCACAACAAAGATGTAAATTAAAGAAGGAGCAGGCCAGCAAAGTAAAACAAATTGAACTTGACTTCTCTAAACAGAAAGTGATATATGAGAAGAGGCAGGAGAAGACGAATGACAAACTAAGAAGACAGACAGCTCCAAACAAGCAGAATATTCATTGTGAATGCTTTCAGCTCCCTCAGGTGGACAAAATTTTACACGGAGGACGTTTTTAATAACCTAGAGTAGCTATCAGTTAAGCGTGCATTCGCAAAGCTTGTGTGTGACAATAAAACTTCTCAAGATGTTGATTTGAACTGCAGCTGAGTGAGTGTTAGAGGAGGATGAGGATCATTGAACGGTGATTGGGTGTTAAATATGCATGCACAGCAAATGTGTGTGCGCATGCATTTTTCAGAAATTGCAGGAGATGAAAAACAAGCAAAGGAAAGCATTGAAAACCCATGCTGCGGAAGACTGTTGATTGAAATTCATGCAGTACATCCTTTACTTGCTTAGCATCAAACATAGCATTTCAATATAAGAAATGTGCAAGCACTGACAAAGTTTCAACTTATTTCTGGCCATCAGTGATTAAAAAAGGTTTTATAATAACATGCGTGGCAACTTATACTGATAATTTAAAATATAGTCAACACAAAGACTCTAGGACATTCAAAGCTAAAACCAGTCCAGTCTAGATATGCCCTGATAGCAGATTCGTTGTCACCATGCTCACCATGTTTTTCACAAACGGTTCCTTTTTTTTTTTATTCCACTTTGCGATCATTAGCACAGATAGATATTTGACCAGGGATTTGGAGAAAGTGAAGGACATTATGCTATATTACCCAGCAGGCACCAGGTGATGGCGGTGCAGAGGACACCATGGCAACGCCATTCAAAATGCCATGGCAACACCATAGCAACTGTGGCCCCACTTGCTCGCTGGTGGTGTGGTACAGCCCAGACTTGCTACAGTGGTGTGGTCGTCAGATGCACACTTCAGTCACATCAGTAATAGTAACATTGTTCAATAATTATTTTATCAACCAGTGAATTGATCATCATCATCAACAACAATCAGTCAAAAGGAGCAAGAACACAGTATCTACTGGTCTCTGTTTTTTGCTAAGTGAGAGACAGAGAGATGGGCTAATTTAAAAAAAAAAAAAAGCGATCAAAGGGAAAGACGTTAAAATCAATGAATGGCTTAAATAACAGAAAGATGTGACCACCTTGCGACAAAGGTTTAAACAAAGTAAGAAAGAGAGCTATAGATGGTACAGAGCTTGGTCATAAAAACCAGGAGTCAAAAAAGCTGAGAATAGAGTAGAAAAAACAAGAGAGTTTGTGTGAAAAAACATACTGATTAGGAGAAAATGTGAAAATGTGATGTTAGGTAGTTCTCTAGAAGAGTGATGGACTGATAGCCGTAGTAGATACAGATGAATAAAAGGAGTTTTGACTTTTTCTTGTCTTTTTTGTCACAGGCACTAATGTCTTCACAGTCATATAGGAGGAATCAAAATTCAAAAATGATTTCAGAGTCTAGAATCGCTACAAAGCTAAAACATTTAAAACTATTTCATCTAACACTTCCTCCAAATATACCAAACTTAACTAATATATATATATACCTGTATGTATATATGTATATATTTATTTGTACATATTTTTTTTCTTGATAGATAAATGATAAAATTCAAATGATGATTGAATACAATAAAATATCTCAGTTAAATCACAGTATAACATGGTTCATTCTCAAAAACATAGTATATTTCAATATATTCTTTTTTTCTCAGCATATAATAAAATAAATCAAACAAAATAAGCCAGAGGGTTTTTAAAGAGTCAGTTCTGTTCATGCAGTCACAGACTTAAGTATTAGTGCCTTAAAAGAAATCAATAATGCTCAATGACACACCAGGTTTAAGCCCTGTTAGTTGGTTGAAAAGAACTGTGTCGTGTTACACAGAAAACAGTCGGACTGTTGCCGTGGTTTCCACTGCTGGGGAGCAGAGCAGAGTGCGCTTGCTATCTCACCCAAAAAGCTGGCTGTCCTGGTTCCCAAATGCTAAGACTGACCTACACAGCCCCACCGCCACACAAATCTTGGCAATTTCATTCCGCAAAACATGCAATGAGTCTGGGACGTTCCAAAGGGGATGGGAAACAGCAAAAAGCATTTCTCTAAAAATACGTCATTTTAAAAATAGCCCCAGAGAGACTTACCAAAAAAAAGCAATCCATGTGCAGATAAAAAGGTACAGTCTGACCTCAAGAAGGGCGAAAGAGTGAAAAAAGGGGGACGTGAAAAGGTCGACTAACCTTCCGATCTGTGACGACATGCACAAACACAACGCAGAGCCCCTCGCATTGCAGGTCAACCTCCCCCCCTCTGTTTAGCCTTTATAAACAGCATTCGTTAAAAAAAAAGAAAAGAAAAGCTACAAAGTAAGTAGTGTTCTTTTGCTACATAAGTTCAACGCTACATTTAACTACAATAGACAAATGGCTGGGCTGTGGCTGGTCTTAGTGTGAGAGATGAAGTGGATATGTTGAAGTTATGAGAATAGTGTTTGGCAAAGCAACATTTGTACAGTTAAAGAGTGGATGGCTTTTGGCACAGAAGGTACAATGCTACATATCACCACTCAGTCTTGAACATGTAGCATTTCTAAAAAAATGTTTTCTTCACCTACAGCCAAAAGTTGTAGAATTAAGCCATTTATGAAGATTCACATCTGACCAAATTAGCTTAAAATCTTCTGTTAGTCGAAACAGCAACTTGAAGATGTGAAACATCTGACCCTGATTCAAACAGCAAATCTACTTTTAAATCCAAAGAAAAGCAACTACAATGATGTGCCACTGCATCCCTGTCACATTGAAGGAGGGAATATTGCTCAAAGTCAACAGTCATCCGATAATCTCAATTTCAGGAGTTATCGCTGACTGCATTCACTGATGTTTCAGCTACTGTATGTGCACCTCAAAACATTCACAGTACCGGTATGTCATTCTGTCTTATTTGCCAAAAAATGAAAAAGACAAAGCAAGATGATCACTTCAGCACATGTGTCTTTTTTTTTCTTCTCTTTTTTAAAATATTTGAACCTTGGTTACTGTGAAATTTATCATTTACAACAGCAACTTTAGCTATCATATAAGGAGCTGTGTCAGCAAAATATGTTACCTTGAGATTGTGCATTTACAACTGTGGCACACGACCGGAAAATACAATGAGGAATTGTGCTTCACATAATCCATCATCCATAAATTCAGCCAAAACGCATAATAGTGGCAACGCAGAATTATATCCTAGGAGAGCTTTAAAATACACTGCTCCTTGTTTGAAAACCCCCTAGCTCCTCAGAATAAATCCTGACTGAACACTTTCATAGAAGTAATTAAGTTCATAGCTGCACACTCTTTCAAACCTATCACGTGTCTACATATAAATCAAATGCAAGCTTCCTGCACAACTGTCTCATAAGCTTATTTGAATATTATGCAGCCATCTAGTGCCAATTACAGATATTACACTAATCATCCCCTGGATCCACTTGCATGAGGGTGAAATTATGCGTTGTTCACACGTTAAGACAAAAGACAAGATTTTATCACAAGAATTAACTTGAAAACCAATTTAGTGTAAAAGCTCAAGAGTGGAAATTTGGCACTGCTATTAAATCATTCCCACTTCCAACACTAGCCACATCCAGCTTCCTATTAAAACACTAACACATTCAGGGAAACATTTTGACAGAATAAAAAGAGGGATGGGGAGAGAAGTCTAAGTAAGAAAGAAAAGTAAAGACAGACATATAAAGTAATTTTGCTACATGTCTTTTTTTGTTGTTCTTCTTCTTTTAAGTTTTTTTGTTCAGATTCTTTGAAACTTGGTAAGATTTATCTCAGTTGGACCAGAGGTGACATGACAAGCTCCAACAGAGTAGAGAAAAAAAGGTTCCTGTTCAGTGTGACTGGTTAAAATGTTTTTTTAGTAAAACGTGACATCATATCAGATGGTCCTGGGGTAGAGCTAGATGGGTCTGATGGCGCCATGAGGCCAAATAAACAGCACTGTGCTCACTGTCCATTGAATGGTGACCAGGCAGACAGTGCATAAGAGAGGTGACTGCATTGCTTTTTCTTAAAAAAGGGAAGAAGAGGGAGTAGTCTCTCCAACACCAAGAAGCAGTCCACTGGTCCGGTTTAAAAGCCAACAGCCAATGAGGACAATGGGCCAGACTCAACTGACCAAACACTGGCATCTTTAGAGAAAAGGTGGGTCTCTCCTCATCCCAGAGAGGTGTGTTTTCAAAGCCAGAGGGAGGGAGACGTTTTGAGCATATTGTGTGTATGTGTGTGGCCGTGTGTATGTGTGGCTGTGTGTGTATTTGTGTGTGCATGTACAAACGTGACATCATTACTCACAGGTCGGAGACTACTGTTATCCACAGTTGTGATTCGGGGAGGGGAGGAGAACCGAAGATGACATCACAAAGCTCATTTCTGAGGATAGAAGAAGTTCTGGGGCTGGTGTCCCCGATGACACAGCCTCACCTTCACTCTCATCGTCGTGGGAACCATCCAGACGGATGTAGCTCACCCTGGTGTGGCATCTCACTGTCGCCCTCATAAGAACGCGTACAATAGAGTGGGTGGCAGTAGTGTTGCCCTCACCGAGAGTAGTGTTAGCAATAGAACTACTGTCCATATTAGTTCCTGTAGTGATGGATGCTAACTGATTACCTAAGGTCACCAAGGCAGCCATATCGCTAGTGACATTCCTGGCTCCAACTGCCATGGCACCATGGTTTTCAGTAGCATTGGTGCTCGCTCCCACGTCTCCCTCTCTCCTCTCCCCCTGTCATACCTCACTCTCCAGGCTAGAGAAGTGGGCTGACCCTCGACGTGAGCACAGGCTCTTGGCTTTGAGTGGCAGGTGGGGAGAGTAGAACCTCCGTGGTTGTGGCACAGAGCGCAGTCTTTGATACTGGAGTTTGGCACTGGCTGTAGCCTGAGCCTGGCCTGACATCCCCACCCCTGCTGGGGGTGAGACAGAGGCTGAAGAGGGGGGAGGTGGGATGGGCATTGGGAGGGAAGTGGGAGACATAGATGATTGCTGAGGTGGTGATGGTGAAGGTTGTGGTTGATGGTCTGTAGGCTGTGTGTTGAGGCTGAGGTTAGACTGGCTGCCTGATTTGGCTTGATTAGAATCTGGTTTGGGAGGCAAAGGTTTTGGACGTGAGCCCCCGCTGAAGCTTTGGCAGTGGGGAAGAAGCTCTTCTTGGCTACGAGAAAGAACTGAGGCTCTTCTCTTGGAGTGGGAGGTGTGTGAGCGGCTTTGGGGGTGTGGATAAGGATGTGGTTGGGGATAAAGACTACAAGAACACACAGTTGCCCGTCCAACCTCCTCTGGTCTTTCCCTACTCCGTCCTTTCCTCCTCCCTCCACCACTTTTCCACCTTTTCTCTCCCTTTACAGGAATTTTGTCCATAGACCAGTATCGTCTAGGTGGGGGGAAAGCTGTTGGTGGCAGGGGCCACTGTGAGTCCAGCCCTCCACTCCCGCCCCCAGGTGCCCAACCAACACCATGTCCTGATCCCCAGAAATCAGCACCAAGCCATCCCTCTGCACGAGTTCCAAGTAAAAAATCATCTCGACTATTGATGCTGCCTCCCTTCTCTCTTGATGGGTAAGTACCAAAGAACCAACCTCCCCCCCCAATTCCCCCTATCCCAGTGCCGCTGCCTCCTGCACCTTCTTCCCAGTACCTTTCAAAACGACCAAACTCCCCTGAAGAGCCCTCATCTGAGTAGCTGTCATCAACCCTTGCCCTGTCCCTCTCTGACTCAGACACAGCCCCTCTACCCATCCTCCTTCCCCTATCCTCTACTCGCTCCCTCACTCTGTCCCTTTCTTCCTCTTCCTCATCATCATCGTCATCATCTTCATCTGAGTCCCATTCATGGAAGGACAGTCCTTCTCTTGTCTGTGCTTTCTCTTTTTCATAATGCATCAAAAGAGGACGACGCTCTCCTACTCTACCACCGTCTTCTCGATCCAACCCTCCACTCTTTCTTCGCTTGGTGGAAGGAAGGAGTGGGTGGAGAGACAATGGAGGAGCATTCGAGTCACCTCCCCTTCCATTCATCCAAAATTTGACAGATGCAGGAAACTTATTGGGGTTGGGGTAGCGTTTACTGGGGGTGCGATGCCTGGAGTGAGAGTGTGAGGATTTGGGACGTCTATCCCTGCTTCTTCCACTGTCTTCTTCATCCCTGTCGTTGTCTTCTTCTGCTCCCTCTCTTCTACCTCTTTCCCTTTCTCCCTCCCATGAATCCCGGCCCTTCTCACCAAATGTGCTTCCGTACTGGGCAGAAAAGGAGGAGTAATCTTGCATTCCTCCATCCCTTTCTCCCTCTGCTTCTCCTTCCCTCTCAGGTTCAACATCTCCGTCCTCTGGCTCAGACCGTTTTCCGCCCGTTGATTTCTTCCTTTTCTTTGTTTTCAGTGCTTTCTTCTTCTTCTTTTTCACCTTCCTGCGCTTCCTTTCTCTCTCGCGCTCTCTTTCTCTTTCCTCCCTCTTTTTCCTCTTTTTGTTCTTCTTCTTTTTCTTTTTCTCTTTCTCCTTTTCTTTCCTCCTCTTCTTTTCCCTTTTTTGCCTCTCAGCATCTCCACCTGTTCCACCCCTCTCCCTTTCACTCCAGCTTGCCCACCACTCTTGGAGCTGAGACAGCTGACTCCCCACTCTTTCCCTTCCCCGTTCTCTTTCTCTGTCACCCCAGGATGTGCGTGGTTTCCTGGGGGGTACTGGTGGTGGCAAGCGGCCATGACTGAGAGAACGAGGCCGGATGATTGAGCGTTCCCTCTCTCTTCCTCTCCCTATGAGTAAGCTTGACTCTTCTGTCAGCTCTTCGTCATCATCGTCATCTTCCTCTTCAAGTCCTCCAGTTCTATCGCGTGTGCTCCTGGAAGAGCTGTAGGAGTAGGTGGGAGAGGTGGAGCGGGAAGATGAGGCAGATGAGGACGTGGATGTTGACGAGGATGTTGATGTAGACGACGATGATGTATAGTGCAAAGATGCAGAGGGAGAAGGAGGGGTATATGAGGGGCTGAGGGGAACTGGTATAGGAAGTGAGAGTGGAGGAGAAAGTGGTCGTGCCCTCCTTCCTCCTCCTTCCCTCACACCATCTCTTGCTCCTCCCCTCCGCCCCAGAGGCAAAATGTTCTCATACAGTGGCCCCCCAGGCTCTTTGGGCTTCTTAGGCCTTCGCTTTCTCCAGAAGGATGAAGGGAGAGGGGGAGAGGGGTGTGGCAGCGGAGGTGTAGGAGGCAAGGGGGCCTGACTCTTAGGAGGCAGTCTGGGAGTGCCCAGAGGTTTAACAGGCCCTTTCCCCTGACCTCCACTGCCACCTCCCACCACCCTCTTCCCCACCCCATGGTCCATGCCTTTCTCTGTGTAGAAGGCCACACTGGCTGGAGGGGGTTGAGGGTGGCCCCTGGGTATAGTCTTGGGGGTCTGGGACCCTGCCTGCTGCTCCATGCAGGACCCCAGACCCTCAGGGTCAATGGGACCATAGTATCTCTTATAGCCATCGAGTCCCCCACCTCCTCCAGCAGTTGAAGCCCAGTTCGGTGGAACCTTCTGGGCAAACGGTCCCATGTCGGTGATGGCCCCTCTTACAGCCATGGGGTTGGTGGCTGTAGCAGATTTAGGCAGTCTCCAGCGATCCACAACAGCCAGCCTGCGGTCTGGCCGGGGCAAAAAGGTGGAGCAAGGGAGGGGCGCACCAGCGATCGGGGTGTTGGAAGAGCCCAGTCCAGTTCCAGAATGCACCACAGTGGGAGGAGAGCCTGGTAGAGGAGTTTTATAAACAGGCTGCGGTTGCTGTTGTTGTGGTTGTTGCTGTTGTTGCGCCATGACAATGACTGGGTTGGTCACAGTTGTTGAGACCACATGTGGCTGCGATGGTATAGTAACCATTGCTGTATGGTGGTGTGAAGGCAAAGATTTAGGGCCGCCTGGTGCTGTTTCATCCTCAAAACTGCAGCAGCTATACATGCCCTACGTGAAAGACAAAGCAAAAGGAAATTAGTTATTTTAGATTCTTCCAAAAGCAAGACGTGTAGAAAAAATGGACAAAATCTGTTATCTGAGACTATAATAATATAAACTTATTGTATATTTTACAATGCAAAAACACATAACACATATAGTATGTGAGAATAATTACATTATAGTGTGAATGTAATAAAAAAAAAAACTGAGTGAGTGAAATGAAAATTGAACAACAACAAATTCCAATAACTTTTAGTCTTTATAATACATGCTGCATTGCCTTTTTCAGATAATTTCCATTTAAAGTATGGTCGTGCATTGTGTAACAAGTGAAACTGCATACAGAAGTGAATAATTACAGTAGTGGAGAAAGATCAGCAATCACTGCTGCTGTTATTCACATGGTGTGAGTTGTTTCAGCCAAAAATCACTCTCAAAAGGACAAGACACAAAAGATGCTAGATAAAGTGAATTTGTTTTATTAATTTTATAAAATAATCAAATGGTACAAGACCTTGGAATTGCCAACAAACATATCCTTTGATAAATGATATGATGATGAAGTGTTGCTAGGTGTGACAAGCAACAAAATAAAATATAACATTAATGGAGGCTTTCCTTAAGCGTTTTCAAAGTGATAGCATAAGAAAAAGGCATTTACTATGTTAGTGTAGAAACAAATATTACACACAAAGACAAAAACACCTACCCTGCTGATTGCCAAGAGGAAGTCCAATTTGCCTGAACTTGTAGCCATGCAGTGGCGCAGCTTCCAGTAGACTAAATGTTCCCAGGCAAACACCAGCAGACTGAGGCCCATAGCCACCAGCAGCATGTAGAACACCCCAGCCATGTTGTCAATGTCCAGTTTACTGCTCATCACCTCAATTTTGTCATTATGGCAGATACCTGACAGCCAGAGGCGCTCCAGCATCTCAATTTCATCTGAGGAAATAAACAAAAGAGAGTGTAGAGTGAGGATAAAGGAAGAAAGACAGAGAGCAAATAAAGTCAAAGCAGAGAGAGGAAAGAAATTGTGAGAAAGCACTGAAAGGAGTGGGGTGTACAGTGTACAACAGGCACGTGCAGAGTGGGGGGGGCTAAGGGGGCTTGAGCCCCTGCCCCTTTTGCTCCTTGCCTCCAAGTGCCCTTTTGGTCTTTTCTTTTTT
>JAVKLF010000042.1:8011873-8034082 GCA_034783495.1 Millerichthys robustus
AGGGTAAGTTTCATGCAGATTTAACGGTCAACAGAAAGTTGCTCACCCATGTTCACCCCACCACAAGATCCAAGCTTTTTCTTGCACCTGCACACCCTCAAACTAATAATGCCACCACACCTGAAGTGACGCCCACAACCAGATGCACCACGCCCACTCATGACAGCTTTAAAGACAATTATTGGATAGAGAGAGTACTAGTTTATGGCTCCTACACAATGTATTTATTTTATATCTCTAAGGGAGATATTTGCTGTTTTACTTGATATTGCTGAATGGCATGCATACTATTTCCATGCTGCTCTCCCATTAAACAAACTCTGGTCACAAACTAAGAACATCTGAAGGAACTCCTCAGGTCTGCGCTGCAGAAACTAAATTTACAATTAGGTTCTTAGGTATTTTTGTTTGTTTGTCTTTGTTTGCCAAAAATTGTTGCAGAGGTGGGACCTTTTCAATGCGTGACTCAGCTGAGTATTTCACCAGAACAACACCACTGAAAACCTATAGATGAGAGTTTTATGCCCAGAACACACAGTCGAAGGCAGCACATCCCCTCCAGCTAATGCAACAAATGAAGAAGCAGGACCTTGGTTTAGACACAACAACAGAGTAACAGAGCGCAGCGGTTTTATTTGTTAGCTGGGTACTGTGAAATAAACAATGTCAGTATGGTATTAGAACAAATTTTGTACAAGGTCAGGTAAAAGTGCAGTTTTCTTCTTGCTTCTTTTTATCCATTTTCACTCCACATTCTTGAGGAAAAAGTCATAGCACCGCTTTTTTTACCCCCCATCTCTTTAATATCCCTTTGACGTTTGTGTTTTTTTTTCCCCCTCACCCCCTCTTCTCTATCTGTTCTCTCATCTGTTTGCTCCAGTGTGATTTCCTCTGAGGGCCTCAGGGTGGGATATACAGTAGTGAGGGGGTGTTATGGTGTGTGACCTCAGTTTTCTACACAGTTACTTATCTACTGTTATCCTGCTCTCCGCTGAGTGAAGAATCCATGTGTGTATGGGTGGGAGGGTGTTTATGCGTCGGCCGTCATTACACTGAATGATCTTCACATCTGTTTTGGTCGTAGGTATTTGGGGACACGCCAACTCCAGCTGAAAATGTGAGTTTCCTGGATATCCTCAGTGATCCCATCCCAGAAAAGCACAAAATTGAATCAGAGGTATGTGCTACACTAATGAAAGACAAAAAAGCAACATATAAACAGAACGGCGAGGAAAACATGTTTTCTTACACCAAGCTCAGCTCCTTTCAACTGTGATTCTGTAAAAAGAGTATGAACAAATATCTTACCTGTTGTAAATGGTTGGACAGTCTTGAGTTGGAAAAACTGCTCATCTGTCAGCTATTTATGCAAACTGAGATCAATCAAAGAGCCATGTATAACAGAGAACATTAATTGTTCATGACCTTGGATCATATCCTACTATTGCTTCAAAAATGTTTTTAGATTTGTACGAAAATGCTTTACGGTTCTTCAAAACTACACTCGTTAGCATCTGTAATTCTCTGCGACTCACAAACTGTTACACATATTATTTTAATTATCACATCAGTATAAATGTAAACACAGCAGCTCCTGTTTTTATGAGGAGCTTTATCATTTATGCCAGTAAATATAAGACTGCAATCAGTTACAGCTTGATGTGAAAAAAAAAAACAACTCATCTGGATCCCCAACGTTATGTCTTTACTCCAGGTCAATAAAATCACTCCTTACTCAGCACACAGACATTAAACACTTCTTTAAAGGTTTATAGTCTATAAGTATGTGGACACAGAAATTATAATCCACTACACCAAATCCTTAATGGCTTTAGGTTTTCCCCCCACTCAACAGAAAACACAACTCAGCCTCTTTTTCCTTTTTTCGTTCCGTCTCATCCAAGATTTCACACTTCTTTAGTGCCTGCAAGCCCTTAGCAACAAAGGTGAATTCACAGGTTTGTGTGCAAAAGGGAAAAAAGGGTGCACACAAGCACTTAGCAAGCATGCATACAAGCATACACATATGCACTTACAAGCATAAAAACATGTCTAAAATACACCTGTCATTTCTAGAAAATATAGAATCCCAAACATCCTTTGGTTCTACACGCATAATGTGTGCAATTACAAACATACCTCTTCAGGGTTATGTTGAGCAACAACCTGCTGACACTTCCATGCAAATGTCAAAACACTCGTCCTCACATAAAGACAAGCTCGTGGCACGTGCACAAACATCTATAGTTCCCTCAGAACACATCTCACAGAGCTCCAGTTTCTGCAGAGTCAGCTTATAATGCCTCATTATGTTGTTCTGTTTAGGACCTGAGTCGCTGGCGGTCCAAGAAAACCAACCGAGGGCCTTTGAAGGAGGGCTGGAGGGACCACCAAAACCCCATCATGTGCTCCTATAAGAGAGTGCAGTGCAGCTTCGAGGTGTACGGCTTCCAGACCAGGACGGAGGAGTTTGTGCACAGAGTGAGTGAAGTTTTCCTCTCCCATTTATTTCACTGTCTAGATGTTTAGACACAGGTTTGAGGACAAAATGACAATCCTCATTTGATGCAGTTTTTTTTTTTTTTTTTGATGACTCCAGTTTGCCTTTTGTGGCAAGCTGACACAAATAAATCATGACCGCATTAATTTCCGGACATTAGCTTAATTACAAACACAGTGAGGACGGGGAGTCTCTAATGACCTCTGCACTGCGTCTCCGGGCGTTTGTTGTTTCACTTCTTAGAAAAGCATAATTTCTCACACATGAAACCTGCAGTGAAGCGTGAACCAAATAATCCCCACGTTTTTTTGGATTGTAACTCTCATTTAGATAGAGCCTCACGCAGGTCATTCTGTTGATAGACTTATCCAAAACTATCAAATTAATTTCACAAATTGTGACTCTAATGGCCAAATCATTCAAATGTAGCATGTCAGTCAGCAGCGGTGTGGTTTTATTCACATCGGAGTTTTTGACGTGTTCTTGTTTCATTTCTAATCTCAGATGATCAAAGACATTCTTCTGGTCGCCCACAGGCAGGCAGTGGCGTGGCTTGACGAGTGGCACGGTGGGTCAAACGTAGCACCATTTTAGACTCTACAAAATAGATTGGAGAATATAAAGAATGGCACAAACAAGTCTTTGGCTTTCCATATGTGTTCTGTGAATTTAAGGCTGTATTTCCCACTCTGATGCTTTCTGCTTGTGTCCGCCTGCACTTCTCCTTTCCCCACAGGGCTGAGCTTGGAAGAGGTGAGAGACTACGAGAAAAAAATGCAAGAGAAGACCAACAGCAAAGTCAAATCCACCCAGATTGATGCAGGTGAGGCTGCAGCTCCTGACCTGAACTGTACTGAAATACTTCAGAGGATAGGAGGAGAGAGAGCACGGCTGCATGGGTGAGCGGCACAGGCGAAGAAAGAGAGAGGTGGTGGAGGTGAAGGTAGCGGCGGCAATGAGGCGTAGAGAAAACGGGCAGCAGGTCTGAAATGTATATTTGTCCCTCACTAATTATCCCTGCATTTCAGCGCAGCATAAAAAGCAGCATGTGAGGGGGGCAGAAAAGTAAAACATACAGAAATTCACACATTTTTACTCATTTATAAGAAAACTGCACAAGTGTCTTATATCTTCTGTTGCGTGGCACGTTTTTATTAGAATAAAAAGAAAAGAGAAAGACAAAACAGTATGACTTAAGAGCTGTGTGATGCTGACACGCCTAAAGAGAGCAGGCTGGACCATTAGTGAATTCGCCATGACCTCCAAGTACCCAGATGTTTGGGGAACATCTGTGGGAGAAAAATGCAAAGGGAAGAGGAAGACATGGAGCAGTGAGGAGGGACAAACAGAGGGTGTGCGCCCAGAAAAAGACAACAGAAAGACAGATGTAGTGTGTGTGTTTATGTGAATGCACGTTGTGTTGAAGATGTGATGATTCGTGGAGCGATAATGCCACTACAACGTTCTGATAAACAGTGTAATGCAGCCACCTGCTGCACTTTCCCCATCACCAGAAACCTCTGAACATAAATAACCAGCCATTGCAGCACTTAGCTGGAAATGTCAGACCTGGTGGGTTTGGGCACATATGTGCAGCGTGCATGTGTGTGCGTGCGTGTGCGTGGCCACCCTGCCCCCTGCTGGTTTGTCTGTTGAACCTCAGCAGCATGTGAGAGAAATCAAAAAGGTACAAATCCCCATATGGTCTGTACCATCCTGTGCCTGTGCGCTCCGTCCCCCACCCACCCCCCGCTCCCTCCGTGTGTGATGATGAGAGACATCAAGCTGCACCCAATCTGCAGTCATTGCTCAACCTGCTGCAGCTCGTTGCACTGCTGTGACCCCCTACAGGCCAAATGCTGCTACAGCGCGTCAGCTCTGCACAGGCCGAGAAATACTGTAGTTTTCATTTAATTTATCTGCTGTAATAAAAGTAAATGGATGTCATTTACTCGAGAGAATCTAATAAGAAGTTGGCTGCATGAACTGAATACCAATAAGGGATTAAACTAATGGGAGCTGAAGTGCATGACACAGATCTTGAGTATTCTTAATACATTAGAATTCTTAATACATTAGAAATCCTCCCAAAAGGCCTTAATTTCTTCTTTTGTGTGGATTTTCTTCTATTCCCCATATTTGATTTGTACTTTTTTGTCTGATTTATAGGCACAGCATGAAATACACTTGTTTTGTCAAATAATGTAAAGAAAATATCTGTCTCTCCGTCTCAGGTTCTCAGGTTCCCTCCCGTCCTGCATACTCTCGCTCCATCTCTGTGACAGACGAGCGTTCCCTGAAGAAGATGGGAGTGACGACAGTGGACGTGACTGACACGCCAACCCTCACGGTGCCGCACAGCCCCCTTCGCCTCAACTCAACTCCTGAGTGATGCTACAGACACGACGCACAGCACAAAACCCAAACCAACCGGGCTTACGTGATGTTTTCTCTCAAGCATGAACGCACAAAACAGCAATGTGATTCCAAATGGGCCATATTTGACAT
Organism: Millerichthys robustus; assembly: GCA_034783495.1. NCBI lineage: Eukaryota > Metazoa > Chordata > Actinopteri > Cyprinodontiformes > Rivulidae > Millerichthys > Millerichthys robustus. The sequence continues at coordinate 8,016,882 of JAVKLF010000042.1, forward strand.
TTTGGGGAACGAAAATATGAGTAGATCGGTGCCACTCTGAAAAAACGACGACAAACAAAAGGCTAAAACACTGCTCAGCCCTCAGAAATATGCCTAGAAGCAGTTAAAAATGAATAGAATGTCTTATTTCTTAAAACTAGTTCTATAAAAACATTTATCTTATAGAAGTTGTGGGGCACCTATTTCTCATTTTGTAAAGCATTTAGCCTCTGACTTTGCATGGACTGAATGCAGATTTTTTTTCACCTATTTTCCTCAGGACAGGAATCAAACGACCCATTGTTTATGTGTCTTTGTGTAAAGCTAATCTAACTTGCTGCAGGCTACAGCATCTGTTCACTGTACAAATAAAAAAAGAGTGGTATCGATCTCTTTGTTTACTTCACAGATAGAGAGCAGCAAAATGTTGAAAACAGTCCCTTTAATGCCGTCACAAACGTATTTATTATCTCCTGGTCACACGCAGTTATTTTCTTCCACTAATTTTAATTAACAAACACATTTTCCCATATGACAAGGGAGGGAAAAAAAACTTTTGGCGTCTTCGACAACCTCAGCTTTAACTCTCAGCATCTCCCCACCAAAGTTGATCGTTCTATCCACCAGCTAGGGTACAGGATTGTTTCGAAGTACAGTACCCCACCCCCCCTCCCAACCTGCAGCGTACGGACAGATGCATAAGGAGTTTAATAGAGTTGATCTAATGAGAACACAAGGGAGAAGGGAGGAGGCTGTCGATGCAGAGGATCAGCTCCTCTCTTGGTCTCAGCCAATAGGTCAGAGCAGGTGTATTGACAGAAAGCAGCCAGGCATGGTATTGGCTTCTTGATCGCTTAGCTGAGAGCTGTGAATGGGTCAAGCTAAGGCTAAACTTCAATTGTGTGTCAATAACACAACTATTTATAATACTATTAGCTTTATTTTTTTATTAGAACGGGGTTTTGTTCTCCGGAGACATCAATAGCAGTAATGACATGACACTTGTATTAGCATGCCTTATTTGTTATAAGTCTGATTTTTTTTTTATTAGATGGAAATGTACAAACATCTGTATTATCTTTTGTAGTGGATTTGTATCAATACATTTTTCCAAAGAAATTAATGTTATGTTGTGATTCTTGCCCGGATAAGCAAAAGAGGTATCACTGCACACATTATCAGCCACGTTTGATCTGTATTGACCTGTAAAGATGAACCAGCTGCTGGCATCAGAGCACTCACATAATCTACTCAGCAATTTCACACTTGTGTGCCATGTGGAACGAGCAGCAGCAGCAGCAGCAGCAGAGGACATGATTATTTGCAGCAGACAACAAGAGGATTGGAAATATTTATCAGATGCCTGTGTGTGTCTGTCAATGAAGTGCCAATTTAATGTTCAAAATTTCAAGACAAAAATCTCGGCTTGTCATAGAGAGACTGGTAAGTTCCTGTGATTGACAGACATGGCAGCTTGTTTTGAACGCTAAATCGCTCACATTATGAGGCTCATTATGGATGCTTTTATCCATTCAAATCAAGAGCCAGCATGACAGTTTGTTATAGGCTTCCAAACAAAAGAACCGCAGACATGAATATACACACACACAAACAAATACATTCACACAAAAGTCTTCAGTGTCTCCTTTTACAGTAGCAGCAGGAGGCTGATATAAAAGAGCGAGTGCTCACCACAGCCAGGAGTGTTCACAAGTGGTGCAGAGGGAGCACAACCTGCAGGCTGCACTGCACTAACATTACCTCCTCCTCTCTCACTACTTTGTCTCCCCATTAAATTTTCTCTCTCATTATTGCCACACTTCTGTCTCTCATTCTTCCTCTTCTATTCCTTCTATTTCCTCTCATTCTTGAAATCTTCCTTCATCTCTTCCTTTGTTTCTTTCCTGTTTCTTTCCTTTTTTTATATGCAAGTCCTCATCTGTGTTCCTTGAGAGGGCTTCCAAAGTAGATATACTGCCTTCATTATATGGAATGTTCCCCCTGGTACATTATCATACATTTTGACCCTGTGGAGCTGCTTATTCACACTTTTCTTCCAGTCAGACCCCACAGATGGCTCCGTGGATAGATGGGACATCCTCCCGAGCTGTGCTTTACTGTTCACTTGCTTAAAGGTGGAACCTTAAAAAAGAGCAACTGTGGCCACATGAGTATGGTAACAATGTATTTCTACTTTGTTACTTGACACCTGTGGTCAGCTGTACTTTTCAGTACTGCAGTTTCAGTGCTCAGTCGTAGCGAAGACACAGTGATATTTCGTGTTTTTGTTGAAGTTAAACACAAAACGTCAAAGTTATTTACAACTGGCCCTTTAAAAGGCCTGCCACGCGCTCACATGGCTCCCTGTGAAAATGAGTTTGACGCTCCTGATGTAGCCTGTGAACCTTTTGAAACTGGAGTTGTTGTAGGACACACACGTGGCCACAGTCGCTCCTTTTAAAAGGTTCCCACACTGACTAGCCATTAGCTCAATAATCTAATTAAAAATAAACTCCTTTTCTCCGAACTGCAGTAGTTCAAGGAGCTAGAAGTAAGATTTAATTGTTAACAACCTTCCCACACAATTCCACTTCAAAAGGTTTGAATTGCGGTTTTAAGGTGGAACCTCGAGATAAATGCAGAAGGCCACTCAGGGAAAAATAGCAAAACAGATTTAACAAGCGTGAAGTTCAAGTTCACCTAGAATCTGTTTCTTTTGGCAAAAAGAAGAAATGAGTGTTTGTGTGTGTCTGTACATAATTTCTAATCCAACTTAATGGTTTTTTGCTTAACTACTCTGATGAATCAGCTTGTGTTCCAGATCAATACGCACCCTCCAGTCGCTTGACAGACAGTAATGCAACTGCCTCATTTGTTTGACGGTTTGGTGTGTGTGTGTTTCAAGCTGCTTCACATTTCCTGGCTGTGCAATAACGTTCCCTCCGCCTTTACAATAAGAGGGACCATTAAGCCACGAGGTTCTAACTTAATCTCTCCGTCCAGATGCCGACATTGATTTGATAAAGGATTAATGTGGTTGTCTGGTGGCATGGATGGTTGGGCAAATTAAAGGGCAACTTACTCAACATAAGTGTGATAATATTCAAAGAATATTTACCTCCTATTGTGAGCTTATCTATAAGCGATACGGAACACTTGTGTTTGAATTCCCACAAGTCTGAGTCCTGTAAGACTAAGCGGAGAGGCCAAGATGCTTGTGTTCCTTCATTACAGTGTCAGTGATACCGTTTTTAGCCCACTCAACCAAATAAATGACTTTAAATCCAGGGTGTATTAAGCCTCACCAGTGGGAACACAATTTGTAACCTCTGTCCAGTAATAAGTTAACTGGACTTTATCTGGGGACAGGCAGAGTGTAAAATTCATACAGAATCTGAGAGAACTAATTGAACCAATTAAGAACGTGAATATGGATTACGATGGGACTGCGAACACGCACATTCCCTGCAGAATAGATGTTGCAGACCACTGCTTCTCCGTGATAATGATTGTCGTTGCAAGTGGTTGGGGGGGGGGGGTGTCTTGGAGTGCCACAGAGCCAAACTTTGCATTTATACTGATGTGTTTTCGTTTCTGCAGCGTTTGATCCCAGGGCTGCAGTTCCAGGCAGTAATTAATTGCGTGCGGGTAAAGGATAAGTCAAGGATAAGTGTTAAAACTGTTCCTCGCCCTGTGCTCACAACGCACACAAAGGCTGCACTTAGAGTTCCCAAACACACACACAAAGCACACACGTTTGCCAGAGGAAACAAAAGGCAGACAAGAACAAACAACAAGAAACGCAGAAATTTGCACAAAAATAAGAGCCTTAGGTACTTGGTGCTTTAAATATCTTAATCAGCAAACCCATAAAGCCTCCAAATTTTAATTGCACCACCGTGATTATTAATTACATAACAGGCAATGCAGTCAACATATGTTTGCTAATGGGAGGGGATGGATTAGAATTGTGAATGGAATACATTGGAACACAATAGGTTTTATTGATCTACAAAAGCAGAACTACATTTCCCACAGGACGTACATTCAAACAGCGGCATTACTTTCTCGCGAGCTCCAAAGAACGACATTAAACAAATGGCAGGAGGCACTTAATGCACTGCAGGAACAATGCACCGTCCTGTTGCAAAGAAGCTTCATTAGACAAGGCTACTGTAAAGCAAGAGGTACATCAAAGACTGCAGGGACAAAGCACTACATTACTGTAAAACAAAAGACACCCCACAGGCTGTTGGAATAACACAGTCTGTTGTTGGAAAACTAAAACGCTGTCTTTGTGACACACACTACGGGGAGGAAAAAACAGAAATGTGACATTTTTTTGATCAATAGCAGGCAGGTTTTTGTTGCACATGTATATTTTTGTGCCACATGTCAGTGTTTCTGCCTCCTGCAATGGAAATGCTCAACAAAAAGTCATAATTCAGGCTCGACGGTTGTAAAACGGTGGGGGGAGCACAGTCTGTTTACTGATCTAAACCAACAGTTACCTTTATTGTTTCTCTTCCAGACAGGGAAGACGTTAGACATCATCTGTTGACTCTTCGGTGTTCTGTTTCAGAGCTCCAAGTGAAGCTAACAGCTTATAACACTGGGGGAAATTTTTAGCCCCAGAAAATGAAAAATAAAATTCATACTTTAAGTACATTTACTTTGAATTTATATGTAAAATGATAGACATTTATAGCCGTAAAATTACTAAACTATACAATATGTGTTTATGCTGTTTGATGGTTTTTGTGTCTGTCAATTCAAAAAACAAAATCAGTCAAAAAATGTATCATAAAAAGGAAAAATAATAATATATAAACTATTTTATAGATCTCTAAAGGTCACACCGGACTATTAGGCACACTTTTTTTATAGTTTGGCTGGTCCTGCGACTTATAGTCCTGTGTGACCAATATATGTTTTTGTTCCTTTTCATTATGCATTTTTTGACTGTTTTCACCAAAATTGAACAGATTTAATTTGGAAAACTGCAATATTTAGGCCAGGTGTGTCCTCGAGGATTCTCTGCGCCACCACACCTGATTCAGTGATTGGATTACTTCTTAAAATTGTACAGAAGGCTTTTAATCACCTATTCGTGCAAATTAGATGTGTTGGAGCAGGAAAACATCTAAAACATGCAGGATAGTGGCCCTTGGGGATCGGAGTTTGACACTCCTGATTTACGCTGAATCCTAAAGAGCCTTTCTTTCATCTGCTCCACATTATTTTAATATTTTGAATTCAATGAAGTGTATTAACTTTTAAAATATCTTTCCAAGTAGTTGTACAGAAATTGGAACGGTTTGGAGTTTTTACATCACGTTAAAAAACTTGGTTACATTTCAGGAAATAGGGTTTGTGTGCGGTTCCTTTTGTGTTTCTGCTGACGTGTGTTTGAGTGCCAGCGCCGTGCTGACAGGTTCCTCAGACTGTAAGTGACAGTGCAGAGTGAAAATGGGCAGGCAAACGACAGCTGGTGACTGGTTTTCCACTGACAGGTCAGTGAAACAGTCAGGTACCAGTCGACCAATTTGTTGGAGCAGAATTATCCTTTCATCTTTCCACAGGTCCACCTGTCACTTTTCGACCCATTACTACCAGACTTCGCAAACACCTGCAGTCGCACAATATTTTTACTTTTAATTGCTTCCAAAAAGATGACTTGACTATGTTTTACTTTTAAATAATCAAGGTTGCATCAGTAGAGCTGAAAAGCATTGATATCGATTTCTCCAACTCAAATTATAAGCTAATTTACTTAGTACTTTCGTTATACTTTCCTCTTGTTTATTTATTAGTCTTTACATTATCTGGAAGCAAAATTTGAATAAAAACAGTGCAACTATCATGAAAGTTGATGCTGAAAAGGCTTAAAATATATGTTAATGATTGATTCCACATAAACGCCTACATGCTCTTATTTTCCTTCCACTCACATAACATCTATTACATCTTTCCATAGCTCGGGGTCCAGTCTTTCTCTCCTTCTCATTTCCAACTTTGCCACTACTCTCTGCTTCATTTCTAAATTAAAGTAATAAAACAGATCATCACTGAGGTCAATTTGTGACAGGCAAACAGGAGGCTGTCATCACTGTGTCATGCAGAGGGGATGATGAGAGGAAAATGGAAGGAGGAAAGCGAGCAGAGAAGCAAATCAAACAGACCTGACTTATCTTGGCTTCAGATTTCTGCAAGATGCTCAGCTGCTGCCTTCAGAAAGCAATCTACTCTTCCTACAGTGTTCCAAGTAACCAACCAGTGTACGCTGGGTTTCAGGAGTTCATTGTCATGGGCTGTTGACATTTTTTACTCCATGGTTTTTCATTCCTTATGTGACTGGGGAACAGGAGTGCAAAAAAATCTAACATCTGAAAAAAGAACTCGCTCTTTTACTTCTATTTCTTTTTTTTTTTTTCCTGAGGTGCTTTTGTCACTTTCTTCTGCTGTTCAACTGGATCATTGTTCAGTATTGGACAGTGATTTATGGGAGCAGCCCTGCTAGGCTGTACGTGCAGCTAATGATGCCTTTATACTGATGTTAAAGGTTAACCAAGTATAATACCATGCTTTAGTTTTGCCAACATAACAGCTTTTTCTGATCAGGTTTCAAATATAAAACCAAGCTGATGCTGAGGAGTTTCTCACCACATTGTTGGTAAAAAAATTTTTTACTTTTATCAGCTGAACAGTCAGGAAATCAAAACATATTAGAACCTTCAGGGAAGACTCAAAATCGGCACCGCCCGATCTATTAAATGTTTATCAAACTTGCCTCCTAAAAGCTCAAGGGCGGCACCAAATGAAAAGACAAGATTTTACCAAAGTCAGAAGGGATTTTGTGTTTGGGAAACCTCATATGTGTTTGTCACATATAGTTGAAACTTTTGCCTTGAGGTAGAAGGAGAAAAGTTCAAGTGACATTAAGGCTGAAATGGATTCATCCTCTGGAGAGCACAAATGTCATCTTGCAATCAGTTTATCCAATAATGTAGCTGCTGAAAAATCCTGACAAGGGTTCTATAGTCCAAATTGTTCTGTTGCAACTCTGAGAGCAACAAGCCACTCAGGAATTCCTGCAGATTGGGGGCTTTTTCTGCATGCTTTACACAGCCAAAGGGTTGGCTGACATCTGTCATGTTAAGTGACGTATTAGTCAGTTCATACTTGCATTGTCACTTCTGCTTGACAGACAACAACAATAATGAGATGGTTAAAAATATATATTATTATGTGCTTAAAGTGGGGACTGAAAACCTCTCCACAAGTTGGTTGGATACCTACACCTTTGCTAATTAAGCTAGCTAGTAAGTTTGTGCTTTCTGGGTTTTTTTTTTTTGTTGGTTTGTTTGTTTTTGTTTAAGCGTGTAATGGACCACCATTGAGTAGATGCGGGAATACTCTGGCAGTAAATGTATAGCTCACCTGTGGTTGTAGTTTCCATTTTGTCCTTTCCAAAACAAGACACCGGATAATTTTGGTCAGGTGTGCTGAAAAAAAGCGCACGTTTTCAAAAAGCTCTACGGTGATTGGTAAACAACTTGGCGCATTACCGCCATCTGGTGGTAGCAGCACGTTACTGTAGACAACAAACAGTCGATCATTAAAGCACATAATTTTAAAACACACTTCAAAAGTCATCTCAAGAGACTATACTGAAAATAAAAAAAGAGAAGCTCATGTCTGACAACATTCGATTCAATCAAAACAGCCCACAACTGCCAAAGACATCCCAGGGAGGTAACCTTCTTGAAGCTCACTGTATTATAAAAGGTTGACAAAATTTTCGTAGCTATTTATTTATTCGAATAAGGGAAATTTCTGCAAATTCCTTCAATGTATTGGAGTGAAATGAAGCCAGAGTGCAGCTCAGTTACTGTAGGTAATTGTGTCCGCCTCCTTCACAGGCCCGTTATTGAGACATCAGGGGATGAGGCCAACAGAGACAAACGGGTCACCCTTACCTGGGCTGCGAATAAACGTCACCCCCACCCTCCTCCACAAATCTACCAAAGGCTCTACCATGCTTATTTTCTCCTCACTTCCCCTGTACTTAGCACACCTCTTCCCCTCTCCTTTTTTCTTCTCGTCTCCCATCGGAAGACGTTTGGTTTTAAGACGTCCACCTTCTGTCCCCTGTTTGCAGCAACACACCCTCCATCCTTCTCCCCGTCATCCCAACCTCATCAGAGCCCCACCCTTCTACCACCTCCAGTGCAGAATTAATATTTAAAGGCTGACTCTGTGTGTGTGTGCGCGCGTGCGTGTGTGTGTACTCGAAGAAGGTTGAACGAGAGGAAGACTTTGTTACGACCTTACTCACAAATTGTGTACAGCAAGTGTGTCCTTGTTGCAACACCATAATAGCTCTGAGCCCCAGACCTCAACAGGACACAAGCAGACACACAGCTGTTCCTTTTCTCTGTTTGTTTTTGTTTTCCTGCTACAGCAGGGTTTAACATTTTCATTATCAAATTATTAACGATACACTATATTTGCTTGGGAAAAAAACTTGTATTCCGCTGTTGTAGTAAAGCAGTGACTTTATCATTGGTTTTGTTGTATTTGATACCGGTGAAACGAACAAAGGAGGAAGAATGGTTCCTCTTTAACTGTCAAAGGAAAGGGGACAAATGATGTCAGACCCTGCTGCCACTGCTTCTAAGATGCACACGTCCTTTTGAAAAGCCCTTGAGTTGTGGCATTTAACTTAAACAGCAGACAGGCGCTGTCATGCACTCAGCTGCGTGTCACCGGTTTGCGTACTTACACATGCGGGCTCATCTACTGATGTATTATCGTATACATATACAGTGAATGCATGGGAGTGTGTGTGTGTGCATGATTGTGGGTCTGCGCTACAGTGGCATAAATCACAGGAGCTGAGCAGGGTGCTGGTGCTGCTCTCTTCATCTGTCTTTGTCTGCAGGGGTGAGGTATTTTACACTGATGATGGGGAGAAGAGAGGGAGGTGAGGAGGAGAAGGAGGGAAAAAAGTGAGGCATGCTTGAGTCGTGTGGGATGGACAGAAAAATAAATACTGTGGTGTTGGAGGCTGGGGGGTGGGGGTGGATGCGTCAAAACCCTCATTTCAGATAATCTGCATCTCTGCGGGACTTGTTACTCACTACCTAAGATCTGTTTTTTGTGCAACAGACTCTGCTATCCAGTGGCGAGAAATAATGCTCGCCGTATGACGTCCCTGCATGCGGTCCTTCTTCTTACGCTGATTGAATACTCAATAAACGTGAAGGAATGCAGCTCAAAGCTCACAACCCCAAACGTTTGGGAGCTCCTAACTGGACATTTCATTTCATCAGCAGCATGGACAAATCTTTCCCCAGCTAGATTTCTTTTTCTTTTTTTCTGTCTAGCTACACGCAGCTTAATCTTGAAATTCAGGGATTTGACCATCCTGTGGTTCTACCATCAATATTGTTCGCCTCCTCTGAACAGGACAAACCCCAGCAGAATCCTGAACAAACGTATCTTGTACTTTCTAACTTTACCGCAGCACAGAAATCCATGATAGTACTGTATATAAAGTCTTCTGCCTGTAGGAAGCTGAACCTTTGCTGCTAGTACAAAGTGTTCAGACTAGTTTGTACATTCTGCAGCTTTGATACCACCATGACTGGAAACTTTTGCCTTGCCAAGCAGCCCTTCGTATGGCTGTAGTCACACACACAAACAAAAATGTAACAAACCTAGTGGGAAAAGCTGGAATACTCCTGTACATGAGCCCCGTTTTACAACTGGTATTGCATCTGTCATCCCTCCTCTAAATTTGGATTATGGCGTTTAGAGGAAACTGAATGTCGGATACGGGGGAGACTGTTGGCTTATGTGGGGGTCCTGCTGAGGCGGAGGGGAGGTGTCATGCTTGGGTGGTTTGGTTGTTGAGGTAGAGGGTGCAGGCTCTCTCCTGACAGACAACCAGTCGCTTGCCACTTTCAAGATTTGGTTCTGGGTTTTGAGATTAGCTCAAGCATGGAAGGTTCTCCTTGGAAGCATTCTGGAGGGCTTAAAGAGGCAGTCACAGAGCTGCAACTGTGCAACCGGCAGAGCCATGCCAGGGTTTTTTGTTTTTTTTTGTTGAGCCACAAAGTCAAACATGGCACATGAACGCTTCATGGCAACACATGATTGTTGCTGCATGCTTTAAAATGGATAAAAGTGCATCAGTTTCAGATAAAATCAACATTATTATCATTTCTGTGAATGAAAATGTTATTTTAACTGTGAATGTGAAACAATATTAGCTCTGTTTTTTGTTTTTATAAGCTTAAAACAATTACCCTACAAAGCCTCTTATTAATTTTCTTACACTGTGATTTGTTCATTTATGTGTTTTATTTTGAGATTTTTTTTCTGACTGAACGTCCATGAACCTCCACTGCTGGCTTTGTCCAGGTCCAGTCTTCTGAATTTATTCGGTCGTTTAGAAATCTGACTGATTCCTTTGGCATAATTTTGTCTGGTAATTGAAAAGCAATCACAAAAAAGCTACCGATATTGTTATTTTGGCTGCACGATACAAAAACTCACATTCAAGCCCAGGAGGAACCGTACCCTACTGACATGGGACCAGAAGGTCTAACTCTATAATTCCTTCAATCTGCAGTCAGGAGATCTTTTTACCAGTTTGATCTCATGTCTATCACTCCATCAGGGTGCTACTCTCTTTTTTGAGTAAAGTGTATTTGTACCAAAGTTGACAAGGCTGATTGACAAACTATGAAAAATATATTTGGCTCTCCGCCTCACAGCTGCAGTTGACAGCATGCTCTTCACATCTAAATTTAATGGATATCTAAAATGCGTGATGCTCAGTAGTGTGAAATCTGAATTAATTCCCTCTCGCACAAACTAAAGATGCAAAAAAAAAAAAGCACTGCTGATTACTGGAACATCTCAAGTACATGTGTCATTATGTACAACATGGCTGCTAAGATAGACAGCCCACGTGTTCCAAGGTCTTCCTAATCACAGAGTGGCCATCGTCACGTCCAGAGCATATGGAATAAGGATGCAGTGGGTGGCTAATCCCTACAGTGTGCGACCTTGAGGAGCTCTTATACCCTCATTAACATGGATGAAGCGTGGCCGCAGGGTGAAACACACCTACCCGCTCACCCTGATCCTCTGCGAACCCACAGAGGAGGCAACGTGTCGACGCAAACATGCATGCATGCACCCACGCCAGAGCAGACGTGTTCCAACCTCCAGCATTTATTTTTTCATTATTACAATTCTATCAGCTGGAGGCAAGGTTGTGTTGTGTTACGCTGCAGAGGCTGCAGAGGCTGAGTGCAAGAGGTGGGCTGTCAATGACACTCGGCCTCAAACACAAGTCGCTGCTAAAGCGTGCAGGAAAGACCCAGAGGGAACAGGTTCGTGGAGCACGGGAGTGCTGTAGATTGGAGCTCAGCTGTGTTCTGGTAGAAACACATAAATATATACTCACACTAACACACACACACGACAGCCAGCGGCAGAGGCTAGGCTTGTTCTGATTTTGCTGCGCTTCAATAAGACAATTACGTTCAAGATGATGAATCCGGTGTAACAAATGTTAATATGTCAGTGCCGGGATTTCTAACCTTTATTGCCCGCCACTGTAAAAGGCAGGGGATCATGTATTCAGCTGTGTTTGTGTGTGTTTAAATGTCTGACTGTTAATAAAATATCTCAACTAAAATCCCAGAAAATAATCATCTACAACTAAATTTTGTGGAGTCAACCTTATTAAGACTGCTAGCAAACATAAAACCCACTTAGTTTTACTTATATCGCGCTATAACTGGGTGTGGAGGTAGATGAGAAAGCAACAATCATCACACTCTGAGTCAATCCCATGATGATGGTGATCACCACGGCTAAACACCTTAAAACCTTCATCTTACTGGGCTACAATTTGGTCGGACTAGTTGGTGACTATATGGACTGAGGGCTAATGGGAAGAGTGGCTGCAGATGTGACAAGAAAACTGGGGACAAGTGTAAATGGGTGTGGTAGGCAGGCTGACCCCAATTCAAGATGACCGCCATAGATAGTTGACCTTAGCAAACACAATATAGCACAAAATAGCAGTAACTGAACTTTAGTGCAGTCAGAGTTTAAAGTAATTCATCACATACTTCAAGCAGCAACATTTTTGTCTGTAATATCATATAATAGCATTTTAAAATGTTTCAAATTGTAAAAAAAAATTGCACATTTCAAAATTAGGCGCATCCGAATTGGTGTAAAAGATGGAGAATGGTGAGTTTTCATAAAATGTTGATGCATTAGCAATTTCAATAAAGTTGCTCAGTTCAAAGTAAAAGTGTTGCAAAAAAATGTTCAGATTTCATGACACGCATTTAAAAGCCATAAATATAGTCAACATTCTTCATGGTGTCATTTACCTTGTCTAGTCAGTAGTAAGTGACCATAAACTGTTGTGTTGTTTTATTTCACACACAGATGTGACACGTCAGGCTTGTCAAAACAAGAGCAGCTCCCCGCATCGCTGCTGAACATTTTACAAACGAGACAATGTAAATTGGAGAGGACAACCCACAAAATGATTTCATCCTCTGGCTAAAAAATAAAAAGCAGAACGACTACAGTTTCTGGAAATCTACATCACAAATAGCATCGCCCCTGTTAAAGCATTTGTTGCATAAATTTTCATGAACCGCCGCAGGTGATCCTGGGGAACGAAATGCTGCATTATTTGTGAGGTGTCACACGCACACAAATGTGAAAAACATTATTGCCCACCTTTTTGCAGCTGGCAATAAATATAAAGGCTTCACCCAAGATTCCGATTTAAATGCTATATACTGTAGCTTTCGAGCCTTTTTCGTGTGTAGCTACAGTATGTTCCTAAATGAGGCTGCACTGGTTTTAGGTGTTGTTGAATCTTTGTTTCTCCCAGGATTAATAACAACTATGAATTTGTCTGTCATTCTCCTCACTGACCTTCTTATTTACGACACCGTTCTAAAGAAACGTGGGCTTTTTTTTCCCCACCAGATCTGAAAGGCATTTAAGCTTCACCTTGACGGACCTCTCCAGCACATTCTATGGTGAAGAACGGGCCTCCGTAGATTGAGTTCATTTTGGTGCGTCCCACAGCTTCTCCATCACGAAGGAATCCAAGGAGTTCAATGGCCGGGTCAGTACCTCATGTCAGCACGCTACGGTCAAAGCCATCCAAATATTTACAGTGATATTCGCAACAGCCACACACTCACACAGTGACCTGCCATCAGGCCAGCGAGATTCATCATCAGGTAAAGGCAGCCGTTGAGTTGTAGCTTAGCAACTATAAGTACAGCACAGCAGGCCTGTAAAGCTTTTCGCCAGAACCGTGAATGATGGGCTTTAACAAGAGCACTAATGGGATTTTTCTGTTATTGTTTGTTCCGTTAGCACATTTTCAGATACACATCAACACAAGCAACAGCCAGTTGCAATGTAAGCTGCAATTGTGTATTTTACTAATTAGCCATAATTGTGCACTGTTAGGGTCAGGGTTAGGCTTGGAAATGTAAAATTAGTTTTTAATTGAGGCTCCTGCTTTTGTAATAAGAACTGTTTTAAATGGATAGTCTGGTCATTTTTGAAATGCTGTTCTTTCAAATAGTTAGCATTAAAGTATGAGGGGCCATACTTTAGAGTTTTTTTAGACCTAGAAAACAACTCCTTCTCAAAACAATGTGAAAGAACACATTACTTCATTTTAAACTTCTACACTTTTGCGTGATACCATTTTTTCATTCGCCAGTTTTCCCATTTGAATGAAATGGCATCCAACGAATGTATGCTTAACAAGACCACAGTGGATTAGCCTTGTAAAAAGAGTCTCTTTTTTTCTGGATGTGTTTTCAAAATAAAACAAAAAAGGAAGCTAAATATCTGTGGTTGAGAGCGGCTGCTGAATTGTATCCTTGTTTTCTTGCTAATTAGACCAATTAGCCTTCCCCATCTTGCACAGTTCTAAACAAAGACGAGCAGCGGCTCCACTCATCTTAACCAGCTGTGCAGTTTGATGTGTGGCGTGGTGTTAGAAAGCTGCACAAGCCTCTAGTTATACAGACACACACATCCTTCCTTTAGAGGATAACGCTGCATCTTGCCTTCATTAAAAAAACAAAAAAACTAAATGTTGTGTGGATCCCTTTAGCAAGACCATGGCACTGAAACGTGGTTTTGTGAGTTTGAGTGGAGGTAATATTCCCTCAGCTGTAATTTTATAATAAGAAATGCTTCAGGATACGTTCTGTATTGGTCCCTTGTAATCTGTGGTTACAGATTTAAATATCAGGTTTGAATGAAGCAGTTAGGCACAGATGAACTACAAGGAAATGACTTGTTGGAAATATATGAATACTTCATAATTCCTCAACAACAGCTGCTTTTACAAATCTTGTTTCTCGTCAGGAATCTACCCACACCTTCTCAAAGTCCTTAGTCTTGTATAAATAATAAAACATCATATAAACTTACTAATGTTAAATCTCCCAGTGAGATATAACTGTTATTTCCTAAGACACCGTAGTTTCTAATGGCTGAGAGAACAATGAGAACAACATTTGAATTTTTCAAATGTTTCCACCTCAGGGCAGAGCAGCAGCAATAATTCAGTTCTTATTTTGCTGAGTGGGGGGGAGTCAAAAGATTTCTGTGGTGGTTCTGTTAAATCCCTGCGTTTTGTATTCTGAGAATAAATGATATGCACAGATGTTTTTATTTTCTCGTGGTGGATTTGAGGAAGCTGCATGAGACCAAGATGACGCATAAAACGAGGGATCTTGAGATCCCGAGATAAAGCTGCTAATAAAACCTAAATCCAAGAACCTGTAGCTGTTTCTCCACCTGCCTGTGTGTGTTTGTTTGTTAGCAAAATATCTCATAAGCCACCATCTTACTGAAGATTGTCAGGATCTGAGGTTCTCTCTGTGGTTTTGTTTTCTCTTGTTCTCTGGCCTCGTGTGTCTTCTCCCTCTCTTCACTCTCTCTCTGCTTCTCTGCTCATGAGTCACACCTGCCCATAGTTCTAATCAGCCTCTCCCTCCAGGTGTTAGTCATTATCCTCGCTCCTCTGTGTGTATATAACTGGTTCTTCCTCACTTCCTCCTTGTTGTTTGGTTCCTGTGTTTGGTGTTCATGCTCGTCTCGTCTGCGTGCTCTCCCTCCGTGTGTTTCATTCTGCTTTAATTCTGCTCTTAGTTCTTTATTTGCCACCATGCCTTCTTCTTTTATATTTAAATAAATGTGTATACTTTTTTTTATTTTAGGAGACAAGAGTTTTAAAGAATCCGCTGCACACTGCCACAGAGACACACCGACACTAGAACCGGACAGACATGAACCGATTAGAGAGAGACTCCGTGGAGAAGAGGCTCCAGAGACTAACAAAGGACAATTTAGATTTATCAGTTACCCTTATGGTGTTTTAGGTCTGCATGCATGCATGCACAGGGAACAACTAGAAAACGTCACACAGGAAGGTCCCGGGCAGGGAGAGGCAACAGCTCTACTAACGGCACCACTGTGTCTGTTAGTTAAATATCTCATGAACAGATTTTATGTAAATGCTGATATATGACTGTCAGCAGACTGAAAGATTATGTTTATTCTAATATTTAATCATGTTTTGGATGAGAGGGTGCTTCAATGTCTTTTACAAGCTCCCAGATCTCACTGTTAAGACTAATATTTGATGGGTTTTACGCCCAACAACTTGACTAATGCACTAAATGCATCTTTTCCTCATCGCACTTTGTAAACATGAGGACTGTTTGTTGATGCTCGGGCTGAAGTAGCTGCTGGGAAATTATCATCCCCCCACCCCAACACACACACATTCTCTCGTCTAGTTTTTAATTGCAGAGCAAACCTCTCAGAAGATTGCCACAGAAATCGAACCATAGCGACCCTCTGCCAGTGATCAAAGCCTATCTAACCCCAGAGAGAAAACGAGAGAGAGGATCCGCACATATACCACATATCACGTCTCAGACAGAGCTACCTGCTTTACATATGAACCACTCCCGTTAATCCCCGTGAAATCGTGCAGGAAGGAGTTATTTTAACAGAGAGGAGAGAGGGAAGTCATGTGGAACGGCTAGAGTGGCCATGACAGACAATCCCTCATTACGTCCTGGTCACAGCTTTAGAGCATTACTCTGCTGAAAACATACACGCTCCAACCCCTGAGAGAAGAAGTCAAAGAGGGAAGATTGTCTCATCTTCTTTCTTCTTCATGTGCTTCATCTCTGAGCAGATACGGTCTAGTTAAGACTTAATATCTGCAACTTTAGCTTGCTGTATCACCAAAAGAGAACTTGCTTTGGGTCCAAATACCTGAACTCTTTTTCTCCAGGCAGAGACTCATCAGACCTAACAATCCACCAAATAGAAGAGGAAAAACAAAAAAGGAAAATTACGTAGAAGAAATACACCAGATATAATCTAACATATCAATCACTCAAGGACCAAAATATATACAAACATTGCATTTAAAAATTAATTTCTCTTTTTTTATACAGACAGTTAACAAACCAGTGCGGTAACGTCATCCCTGAGTCAAACAGTCTTGTGCATCAGTCAAATGGGAATAATATGGTCTTCAACATAAAGAACAATCTGAGTTTTTTACTTCCGATAAGCAGAACTGAAAGGATCTCTTAAGGCATCCTCCTGCACCAGACAGAAAATAGGACTTGTTTGGCAAAAGAGCACAGAGGTGGGGTAGAAAAAACATCCTGACTCATCTTTTAAATTCATGTGAATCCATTAGTTTCTCTTTTCATTAGAGGATGCAGTTTAAAGATGAGCCAGTGTTCAGGAATAAAATTTTTTTATAGAAACCACTGGCATCACAACAAGCCAGAGAAAACAGCCACCACAGTGTATAATTATCATTTTACATCCGTTTTAGTCTTTTTATGGCCTCACCTTAAAGAAGCTTCATGTAAAGGTCTTTTTATTTATTTATTTATTTTACAGCTTTAACCACAAAGAAAGAAGGAGCTGGCATTTCTAAAGCCAAAAGCAGGTCAATTTGAATGTAAAATATCATGGTGGACACTGCTAACTGAAAATTTTAAACATTTAAAAAAACATAATTCAATGATTTAACTGAGCGCAAGTGAGTGATCTTTAATGTGTGATAAAAGTGTTGCTTTAGCAGGTTAATTAATTACATCAAA
>JAVKLF010000042.1:8041315-8052574 GCA_034783495.1 Millerichthys robustus
TGAGGAACAGGTGGGACTGAGAGGCCGAGCTGTCTGGAAAAAACACACAGATCTCTTCCTTCAAACCGTTAACCACCAACATGCTCCTTCTGATTAGTTAAGACGATGATCACACGCAGGACATCAATGTAAAGGTCAACTTGATTGACATGCGGTTGACATGTTTTCCCCGTGCTAAGGTTAAATTCCTTTAAAAAGAAAAACAATTTTTTAATATATATATATGTATATGTGTGTGTGTGTGTGTGTGTGTGTGTAAATGCCTCACAAATCTCCAGATGACTGTGTGCGCTGGCCCTGACATATACCCCAGAATGTGTTAACCTACATGGCAAACATGGAGCTCCCCCACAACTACAAATTGACAGTAATGAATTCAGAGCAGCTTACAGCAGAGTCTTTTTTTATTCAGTTTTGTTTTTTTTTAAACGCACAGGTGTGACTGTCCAGTTAGGTTAAAGACCTCCGCAGGGCTTTGCATTTGTACACCAGCTGTGAACATGATTACAGCAAAGCGCACACATGCACAGAAACAATCTGAATATTGGTGCCATGGATGACATTTTGACTCTTTTGTTGTTGTTTTTGACATCATTTTTTAACAACCAAAAACTAAAACTCCAATGAAACAAGATTTGTTTGTGAAAGGTTGTATTACCCCCCTTTACCTTCGGCAGTAAGGGTGTCGTCTGAGGGGTCGGATACATCCCGTTTTGTCTTCCAGTCGTTGCCATGGAGTTGGGTTCGCCCAGCGTTACACTCAGAGGTTGTCTGATGCCCACGGTTGCCGGGAGCAACGTCAAACTAGACTGAAAGCAAAATGTAAGAGAATTAGAGCCTACGCAAAAATCTACTTTCTAAGAATTATTCCTATTATAACCAAAAGAAGCCACTGGATGAATTTTAATGAAACTTTGAAAAAGTCATCAGTTTCAAAATGGCCATTTCAGCTAATCAATTGATATAACAAAAACGGCTGCAGCACAAGCAAATTTTCAGAAATTGAGCTAAAAATGAATGTGGAAGTGTCTGAGAGTCATTCACAGCTCATACCCACATAGCAGACAGGTGTGGACCAGGTCTGGCAATGTTTTTAATTTTGGCATGCCAACACTGGCCCAGTTGTGGTTTGGTTTATATGTTGCTGGACCATGCATGGACCCCCTCTGGCAAATCCACTCTGGGTAACGAAAGGGCCAACCAAGTGTTAGAGCATAATGGTGGGCCAGAGCTGAGCCAGTTGCTATGTGGGTACTCTGAGCAATATTTCATGGTGTTGTTTTTTACAGTTTGACCAAAACAGCTGCAACACAAGATGATCTTCGTTTTGAATCACCTGTGCATGGCTGGGACTGGGGTTCAGGGTCAGGCCCACAGCTGAGCAGTCACTCAATGAATGGTCAGCTGGGAGCACCGGCAACGACGAAACGGGTGCCGACTGGTGAGCGGAGCGGTGCTCGGAGACCGAGGAGGGGATGTCCTCTTCAAAGACATCTGTGGAGAAAGAGGCAGGACCTGAGGACATGAAGGGTGAGAGGAACAGAACAGTAGGTTGTTTTTATTTTTGTTTTTTTTAAATGAGTCTGTCAAAATAAAAGTACTGTGCAAAAGTCTCACCACATACTGTAGAAAAAAATTTCTGGCCCACACGAGGCTCTAACACTCAGAAACGTCAAACAATGATGGCTATTTGGTGGCCTAGATTGAGTTCGCCAGAGAAGGGCCATGCATGGCCCAGCATCACATAAAACAAACCACAACCAGGCCAATAGTGGCACTGGCAGATTTGGTCAACATAAACCAAACCACAACTGGTCTAGCTGTGGTATGCCATCTTAAAAACTGTGCCATCATTCCCAGACCTGGCCCACACCCAGTTAAAAAACCTCTTGTCATGCCAGTAGTGTGCCAGCAGTGCCAACTTGACACCAGATCTGGCCCACACCTGTCTGCTATATGGGTCTTATCATCAAATAATTCTTAATATATTGTTGGAGGTCATGTAAAACATTGGTTTCGTTTCATACCAGATGACCAGAAGTTCCCACAAAGACCTCAGAGCGAGAGTTTTAATTTCCTGAAATCAAATGTGATTTTTTTTAATGTAACTTTTGCACAGTACTGTATACAAGTCAGGAAATGATGCGTGTCGTCTCACAGTTCTCTGGCGGCAAGGCATGCCCTGACTGTTGCTCTGCGGTTGCTGGAGGTCCTCGGATCTTCTCAGCGAGGTCCTGAGTCTGGCGAGCCCTCTTCTGCCTCTGGGTCCCACATACGGTCTTCTCTGTGGGTAGAGAAGACAGAGGGAGGGATGGTGAGGATAAAAGTGGAGGACAGATGGGAGATCAGCTGAGTGGGAGAAAAGATGGGGGGAAGAGAAGCAACAGGGCTGCAGAACATATGTGAGGCAAACGTGCACAGCAGCTTCGCCACAGGCTATAAGGCCCAGCTCAAACCAGCTGAAACTAGGAAACAGATTCTTCTTAAATATATTTACACAAAACATTAGTTAAAATGTCCGAAATAGACAATTAAGGATCTTTTTGAAAAGTCAGAGGCAACAATATTAGTGCTTTTAGATTAAAAGGAGAGGAGAGACGAGAAAGTGAGATGTCAGTAATGACAGAAGATGATATAAGTCTCTGATTGGCAGATTGGTGCATTTATCACGTCCCGTGAGTCCCAGATATGTTTGTCAGCAGCTCATGATGTAGTAGTACGGCGTGCCACAAGGTCACATTTCGATTGAACCGACAGCTGATGAAACACAGGGTGCACTCCATATCCTTCCGGAGCCACGGTACGACAAAAAGCAACCGTAAGATTTCAGCGCAGGCAGGGAGAAGAGCAACATCTCCGTCAATATGCTGTCACCTTGTGCAGTTTCAGGGTTCAGACCACCAGGGGGCAACTTCTGAGAGGCGCCATCCTCAGTGAGACCCTGCAGCAGGAAAATCAGGTCAAACTCCAAAGGAAAAAAACAGATCCCAGCCATAACAAAACAGTTTGTACAGAGGAATAGTGTTAAACTCCGAAGCCAAATAAATGCTGATTGTTTGATTGTTGATAATGTATTCACACTATAGTGGTCCTGTTTCTCTTTATCCTTTCTCTTTACATCCAAACCATCTTAGAAACTATTTTAGTTTAGAAACTAAATCATTTTATGGAACTATTATTGCAAACCTGTTAGCTACATTTAGCTTATTGCTACTTTCATATTTTAGCTAGTCTTTTGCTACTTTTAAGTTAGCACTTTACAAATGCTTTAAGTTTATTACTGCTTTTACCTTACCTTGATTTTATCACTTCTAGTTACCATTTGGCCACTTTTAGCATTTACCTAGCATTTGGTTAGTTTTGCCTTTTAGCTAGCATTTTGCCTCTTTTATGCTTTTTCTTTTAGTTTTTTGCTATTTCTTAGCTTTAATCTTGAAGAAGCGATCAGATCTTGCGCTACAGATTCTGCATGAAAACTGAAAAACTGATCAGTATTTGTCTTTCTGTTGACGTTTGGCACAAATCAAAATCTGAACTGGATCACTGAAAAATAAAACACGACTCACTTGAGCTTCTTTCTGTTTTCTCTCTGTTTTTTGAGGAGCCGAGGTGGATTTCAAACCTGTGCAAACAGACAGACAATGTTTTTCCAAACTCGTACTGGAACAATTTTAGAGAAACACACAGAAGTTAGAGGGAAAAAAAGCTGAAGTTAAAAAAAAAACGTTTAAACATTTTTCCATTTCCAACACCAAACATCAAAAAGACGCCTAAAGACTGGTTGAACCAGTCCGAGTATTTTTGTTTCTCCATTTCAGTACATAAAATGTCTGTGAGTTAAATGTAGTTACACAATTTTCAATTCATGAACAGTGCTGTGCAAAAGTCTTGAGTCATTCCTCAAGTCCAAAGAGCCAGACTTTTAAAGTCTTTTAAAATAGTCGAGCTCATCAATTCTTCAGGCTATCAGAAAACATTACAACGGTTTTGGTTTTGTTTTGTTTTGTTAGGATTTTTGTAGCTTTTCTGCTTATTTTCAGATCTGTAACTCAGAGTAAATTGGGTTTTGTGTTTGTTTGTTTGTTTGTTTGTTTGTTTGTTTGTTTGTTTGTTTGTGTAGCCACTTATTCTGATTTATTAATCATTCAGACACAAAAAGATGCCATTTGTTCCCGTTTCTTTAGTTGTACCTAGAAAACACCAAACAGTTGGACAAACAGGAAATATTTTAGCACCAAAGAGCTACAAGCTTAAAATTTATCCTTTAGAAGATCAGCTGAAGGATGGCGGATATCTCAAGTCCTGCATCTGAGACCTCCAGATCCTGTTCATCTGCCTCCACTTTCTTCATTTTTAGTACACGCAGCACAATATGCTGGTCAGATACAAAATGTTCCGAAACATTCCCTTATTGTCCTGTTTTGTTTTGTAATATAAAACTATAAAAGCCAGACAAAGTAAAATCTGCACTAAACTCTGCAGTAATCAACAATCCATCAATGCTGTGAGAAGAGGTAACTGCACCTGTGCAGAAGGCGCCGTCGCAGAGTTAATCGTACGTTTAAGACCCACCTGAGTCGGCATTGATTTCACTCAGCCTGCGATTCTGGATCCTCAGCTGAAGGACTGAAAGACAAAAAAGAGCAACAGAAAAGAACACATTTAAATAAATAAAGGTAAAACTTCAAAAACAATTGAGGCAAAGGACAGTAGGAGGTGAGACAGGTCATCTAGTGTTAAACGACACCATCCTGTAATCATATCAACACGTGACTTTGTGTAAAAGAAACAGAAAAATTAGTGTCCCTTTGAACGTCTGCAGATGTCCAAACAGCACAAGAACACACACATTAACATTCAGCACACACACACACAGACACAGACACAGACAGGTGAAACAGGACAGGGACAGGCCTATGAAACATTCTGGCATGTATGGAGACCCGAGAGACCCGGCTGGGCCTGGGGGGGGGCGAGGGGGGCTGACGGCAGTAACTATTTATCTCTCAGTATATCTATTTCTGTTGGTCCCATCCCCCCTTCAGCTGTCCCGCTCTCTCCACAAGCCTCTCATGCATCCTGCGCTGCTCACGTCACGCTCATCTGTGCCGCCAGCGACTCTCTTCCTGCTTTCTTTTCTGCCTCCCTGACGACGCAAAACAAAAGTTCACAGATCTGGATTTAACTGTTGGGGTGGGAGGGGGGTACCCTTAAAGCAATAGTTCAAATATTCTGAGGTGGAATTCTGTGGGAAGGCTGTGAGCAATAAATATCTTACCTGTTATTTGAAAATGCTCAGTTTAGAGAAGATGATCCGTTCTGATGGATCGATAAGCTAACAGCTAGGCAGAGCTCAGCCCAGTTTAAAGCTTGTTGCTGTGGTCTTCAAACATCACGGCTGTTTGTGTTAAATCTTCCTAAACCTTTTCCACTGCTGTCAATATTCAGCACTCTTTCTGCCAGAAGATCCCCACACTGCACCAGAAGTGCTAAAGCTAGCTGCTGCTGTTTGTAGCTACTAATACCTAAAAGACTATTTAAACTGGAGACATTTTTTATCAAAACTGTGAGAATTGAGTTACTTTACTGAAATTTTGTTGAGGTATAACTCATGTCTAAGAACAATCGTTTTGAAGGAAATGACAAGTGTCGATGTTTGTTGGACGTGTAGGGGGGAGGGGGGAAATATAGTTTAATAATAACAATAATACATCAATCTTACATGGTGCTTTTTTGGACAGTCAAAGACGTGTTACACGGAAAGACGCATTACACTGATGGTGATAAGCTACATTGTAGCCACAGGCTGACATTAAAAATAAAATACTGAAAGTCATAGTTCACTGTACCAGATCCAGCTGAATGTTTTGATATGTTGTTTGATATGAACAAGAGTTATTTTATGTTGGGAGAAACCCACTTTGGTCTTCCATTGGGACTAGCCATTAGCTCATCCATTAGTTTTAATCAACCGTTTTTTTCTACAAACTGAGGTCATTCAAAGAGCTATCTACAGCAGGTGAGATACTTACCTTTTATAACCTTTCAACAGATCCTCATCAAAAGATCTGAACTTGAACACAAAGTTTGAACCTTTTTAATCTGTCTGAAACTAAACAATAGTTGCAGCATTTTATTTTATTCTATTTAGGCAAATGACACATTAAAGTTAAAGATGTGACGCATATATATATATATTTATATATTTTTTTTTTACCTATTGTAGCTTATATTTCTTACATTTTCTAGCAAACCTTCAACAAAAACTGCCCAGCTAAGTTATTGTTCTCTCCGGCTCAAGTAGGTGCACACAATTTTTCAAACAGAGCAGCTGCCTGAATCACGTTTTCCAGCAGCTGGGTTTATACCTAAGGGAATGTCATTTTCACGCCTTTCTATTTTGCAGCCATTTACGACAGCTGTCTGGGAATTCAGCCGCCACTACAACTTGTAGCAAACCTGGCATTACAATGTGCAGAGATGGAAATGTTGCTGTTTGTCACAGAGCACCGCTCAGACCCTGAAGAACAAGAAAAGAAATTACCATCACATCCATTATTGATAATGATGAGTGATACTTAGCTCCTGCCTCACCGAAGTTTAGTTGATTTTTTTTTTATTAGTTGAGTTATTGCTACATTTCCAAAGGTTTGGCTGTTTTTGTGTATGTTTATATAACCGTTCACTGATAACTAACTCTAATTTAAAAAAGGAAAAACAAAACAAACAAACAGCTGCTGAGTTGTAGTCAGAGCAGAAATGAGCGTGTCAAGCTGCCGAGGTGCACGCTCTAATCTGTTAACAAGTGAGGTGAAAAAAACATGACGG
Organism: Millerichthys robustus; assembly: GCA_034783495.1. Classification (NCBI taxonomy): domain Eukaryota; kingdom Metazoa; phylum Chordata; class Actinopteri; order Cyprinodontiformes; family Rivulidae; genus Millerichthys; species Millerichthys robustus. Next base: position 8,048,144 of record JAVKLF010000042.1, read on the forward strand.
TACACGGATGTAACACACACCACGTGCAGCTGAGGGGGATGGGGGGAGTCAGCCAGAGGCTCTGCCCCTTTAAAATGTAGATTTTTTTAAATCCTTGGGGCGATTTCTGTGCCACTACAACAACACCATTTGTTTGAAGTTCAACACCTTCCTGCCCAGATAGAGTTTTGTTGGAGCACGGATGCTGATGTGCCATGATGTCACGATTCAAAGGGAATTAGGTTGTTGACGCCAACGCTGCACATAGGCATGGATCGTGTGTCCTAATGAACAATACTGTTACAGTTAGAATTCAACTCTTTGTTAATTTAAGTGAGACGCATCGCGTTGTTGACAAATTCCAGCTCTGCTGTCTTCCAGAACCTACCAATACAACTAGACAGGCAATAACCCTTTACTATAAAACAGTGGCACCTCCACAAATTTCTACCTTTTTACTTTTACGTTTTAGAGGTGGTCACTGATCCCATCCCCACCCCCACCCCAGTATAACGATGTAATGGAAAGTTGATGGTGGTGTAAAGGTTGATGAAGCACTGTTTGTATGAACCACAATGACATTTTTTAGATGTTCTTTAAATGTGAAAGCAATCCACTTTGGTTTTTGCCCCATTTGGACCAGCAGCTAACGCGCTAGAATTAAACTCTATTTCTCCAAACTGAGGTCAATCAAGGAGCTATCTGCAACAGGTAAGATAATATTGCTCATAACTTTCCACAGAATGTCCTCTTTAAAATATGTGAACTATCACTTTTAAGTCATTTGGTTGTTAGTCTTTTATTAAAGTGAGTATAACAGCTGTGGCTATTTGCAGCATGTGTCCAGATTTGTCCGTCCACAACATTTTTCTAACCAAATTAAAACACATTTATGTTTTTTCACATCCTTCCTGTTGTCTGAACTAAGAAGAGGCTGTCCAGAGCCACACTCCAGATCCTGAAGAAGACATTAAGTTAAGCTCCTCACTTCTAAATTCTTAAAACACTGGAGGCTGCTCTTTATTTCTAAAAGGTTAACTTTAATTGTTGCTCATGAATATTTGATTACAGGGATCTAATGCCAGTTTACAGCACATTTAAATTATAAAAGACCCGCTCACTTTGTCAGACCAACTAGACAACTGGTTTCTAGCTTAAAGTTGCAACAAAACACTTCTGCCATTTATTGAAGGAAAGCATTTCACCACAATCCTTTAAAAGGAATCTCTGATAACTTGCACATGATGGCTTTAATGTGTTGGTATTTGTCTATTTTACTCAAACTTAAACACTGTGCCATTTCATTACTGATGCATTCTGGGAATGTTGATGATGACAGGTTACAGTTAAGACTACAACACAGAGTCTAAAAAGCAATAACTTGTGACAATAAAGGTTTTATTTTATATTATTCTATATTCTACACAAACAATTAAATGTGATGTAAATTAGCCCTGGAGCTAAAGCTATATAAACATATAGACTACATATGTATATGTTTACATGTCTATGTACATTATCAGTCATTAGGGTCTGGTAGCTGTGGCAGCCATCTTGAATTGAGTTTGTTCCATGTGTAGTGGCTGCGTATTTGTTCTGATTTAAAGCCACTAAATTGTTCAATTTGCTTCAGTTTCTTTCTTTGTTGATGTTTGGTAGCTTAGCTCTTAGCTGACGCGTTTCTGTCCATCGATATGCTGTTGTGCATTAAAAAAGGTACTTACTAGTCCACACAAAGTCTGCTGAACGATGAACTTTACTTTTCTTTGAGCACATTACACAAGAATTCTTCAGTCTTGCACAGCATTCCACATTTTAACGGTCAAAAACTGTGTAGAGCTTAGTTGACCACAGACATCCAATTTTCTTTCTGCCATACGTTACACAGCACTTTTCATAAAGTTTTAATTATGTCCGATAGGTGGCGCTTGTCTACAAAACACATACTAAAATAAAACCGTATTGTAAAGAAAATATCCCAATATGCAAAATGCATACAAAAACAACAAACAATGTTCAAACTAACATATTTGGCTCTTACACCATGAGTTAATCACGTAATGATTATTTCCCTGAAAGGTTCAGCGAAAATGAGTCATGGGCTATTTTGCTAACAGACACTCATGCACACAGACATGAGCCAAGATCTCCATCTAATTAATCATTTTCACATATCACGTAGTTAAAGCCGTGTCATGCTCCTCTTGAGAGGCAGAACCCCACACTGTAGCAAAAAAAAAAAGTGATTTCTTCCCTCCTTAAACCGGCGTGATTGATGCCAGCTCGATCCTCTCACCTGTGCGGAACTTGTTCCGGATGAGGAGCGACCTCTCGGAGGCCAGCAGAGTCATCGCGGTGGGGTGGGTGGCGGGGAGCAAAGGAAGTGGAGCAGAGAGAAGGAGGAAACTCCTGGTGTCGTCCTACCAGGAGGAACCTCTGTCCTCCTGTCTGTCACTGCTGGGGACAGAAACAGGGACAGATGCTTGTTAATCCACTGCTATCGATAGATACACAGAGGACACAGCAGAGACGGACAGAGGGGGGGACAGAGACTCTACAGGCCTGACATCCTGGAGTGTCCCTGAGGGCCACCCACAGTCAGAGACAGAAGAGGGGAGGCAAGTGTAAAACAAAATGTTCAAAAGTGTCACTGATGCATTCATTCATCATTTAGCTCAATTTCTCAGTGTAAAAACCTAATTAAAACGTTTACACTAACATTTTATTGTTATTTAGCTCACCATTCTTACATTTTGCAAATTTTTACTAGGCTAATTAATAAATTAGTAAATGTTAAAAGATAGATATAAAAATTAAATCTCGGTTAGATGTTGAAGTTTCCATTTGTTAGGATGTCATCATTCGGCGACAACAGCAACCGCTAACACTGCTAATGCTGCTAACGCTCCTAACACTTCCCTACAAGACATGAAACTTTCGGTTGTGGCCGGTCTCCGAGCTGCACTTCAAACTGCCAGAGCACAGACCTGTACTATCCATATTGTTATATGGAACACATTTAGAATTTAGGTTTTCAACCCCATCTTCAGCAGCATTAAAAGTGTTAGCAGCTATTAGCGTTGAACTTTGTTGCAGGATGATGACATTGACCTGGTTAGCTAACACTAACCATAAGAAGAGTGATCTATATAACAACAAAATATTAGTGGAAAATTTTTAAACTGATATCTTTGAACATTTATTTTGCACTCATGCAAGCCTGGATGAGTGGCGGTGACAGAAAGCCCAGCAGATACTGACTGAGGCGATTTTCTTCTGGATTTTCATGACGGACAAACACAAAAACATACATCTGCACCGTTACTGCAGCACCAAAACAAAGCACAAAAAAAAATCTACGTAAGCTGCTTTAGTGCACACACACACAACCTATTAACAATATCGATCTGGTGGTCAGCAGCAAAACACCCAGAGGAAACCTGTAAGTGCAAACACACACACACACACACACACACATGCTTTGGAACAACTGAGGTTATGCATAAACACACACTTCACTTATTCACAATGCAAAGAGTCCCAAAAAGCTGCCACCAATTCATTAATGCCATCTCAATAACAAGAAGTTGATTGAGATTTCATGTGTGGCAGAGGCCTTGTTTCACTGCAGGGCTCTGACACGCTGGAAACACAAAGAGAAGAAAAGCAAGAGAATGAAAGAGAATACTTACAGGAAGAAAAAAAAAGGAGAATTGAGTCCCTCGGGGGAAATTGAAGTGGATTTAAGATTAAATTGAGAGAGGTGCGAGACAGAGGGAAGAGGGAGGAAAGAGAGAGCGTCGTAGTGAGGTTAATGACTATTTCTTTCTTTCATGTTCTTTTCATGTCCTCTTTTTCTTTTATTCCGCTCTTCTGTGCCACACTTCTCAGTTTCCCAGCCTTGTCCTAAAGGTGCAGATGGGAGAAGTTCTGTGGTTTCCTTCGTCCTCCTGATCTGCAAACCCCTCTCCCTCTGGACCCCCTCGCTCCCCCGTCCACCCTGAAGCATCCCAGATCCTCGGTGCCAACTGTGAGGGTCTGTCAAACGTCGGCCCCACCTCCCCCCGAAGCCAGTCACCCTCCCTGACACCTGCTGGCCATGTGAGCGGGGTGGAGGGGGGTGACTGAGAGTCAGGGAGCAGGGTTTGTGCTCGGGCCTTGACAAGGAGCGCAGTTCCTTAAGGTGAGGGAGCTGAGCTGACATATAATGTGATGGATAGAAAAGTGAAACCGGGATAAAGAGCTGGTTTATTACACGGCAGCTGGAGAAGCCCCGGAGTGTTTTGGACTCACATCAAATTATGTACCGCAGCAGGACCGCAGGCTCATATGCTCCTGTCAAGATACCTTTGGGTCACCCTCTTAAATGGGATTTAGTGGTGTGTGTGTGTGTGTGTGTGTGTGTGTGTGTGTGTGTGTGTGTGTGTGTGTGTGTGTGTGTGTGTGTGTGTG
>JAVKLF010000042.1:8085961-8099825 GCA_034783495.1 Millerichthys robustus
AGCGAAGCCATTGGTCAGAAGCGGGTCGACCAGTCCCCGCCTCCTCCCCACACCGCCGGCTCGGATTCACCCCTCCCTCCCGCCGTCAGTGCATGCCACTGCCGCGTGAGGCCAGTCAGAAATGCTTGGAAGTGCCATGCGTGTCTGTCTGCCTAGCACATGAGAAACTAAGCGCGCGCCGCAGGAATTTACCTCCGGTTTCTCTGCTGCACGCAGAGGTTCAGGGAAACAGGAAGAGAAAAATACAACTACAAATTTTTATTAAAATAAATTATAGAACTGCTTTCTATTGCACGTTAAATCTGCATCTGACTTATGTTTTGGTCCAGGATGTAGGACAATTTTACAATGAACACTTGTTTAATACTTTAAATGAGTCAGACTTTAAAAAAAACTTTTTTAACGTGTCTCTGGAGCTACCGAAGGTCTTCCAAAAGTTTTACTAGGATTTAGCTGGCCCTCATTGTTTTCTAATCCTCATAGCAGACTTTAACGTCACACACTAAGGGGGTGGATGGCAATGGCCACCAATAAAAAAGAACCCCCTCCTCGACCCAAAGAGAGCATTCCATTCCCTAATAAAAATAGTAAACAAATCTTATGAATATTTTTTTGTAATATACATAAACATGTAGATGTCTCATTGAGCAGGGTGCCCCGTTGCTGCCATACATCAGAGCATCCCCCATATTGGATGTGGCAGATCTGCATCTAAACTAACACAGGGAAATTGACCGAAATTCATTAAGGTCCGTTGTACAAAGTGTTTTAAATTAATGCCTATCATTCAACCATTTGCACACTAATATAGTTGACTGTTGATCAACATATGCACATTTATATGGGGAGCAATGATGAACATATTTGGACACACATATCTAAACGGGGAGCATTGATGATACTGTATACGTGTGTAAGTTAAACGCCTCAGAAAAGATAAGTTCCATCTGTTACCACTGTGCAACTTAAGTGTGTTCAACACGGTGCAGCCTCATTTGGTGGAAGACAGACTCAACTAGTGACATCAGCACAAATTGGTGATTGTCAATTCCAGACTGAGGGTTGGTAATTCTTCAACTCTCATATTGCCAAAATTTTCAAATCCCCGTGTTACAACAACAGCATATTGGAATTGCTGTTCTGGTTTTTGGTTTTAGTGCATCACCCCAGGGTTTTCAGTAGTCCCCACATGGCCACCCCACTAGACAATGTCTGAAAGTACCATTATTGTGGACTTCAAAATAAGAAAAAGGGAAGAAATATCCTTTTCTAATTTTTTGGCCTATCTAAAGCAAAAGAAAGTCATATCTTTAAGAAATAATGTCCAGCAAAAACCTGACTCCAAACCTAAAACATTCACTGTCCTTTAGTAGACATCACCAAGCTGAAGGACAAGTTTTAAGCCAACAGTTGTTTGGGAAGTGCTTTTGTTTGTGCTATTTTTGATTTTGTTCCCATAAATTAAATTTTGTGTGCAACAATAGGCCGGTAACAATTGAAGATGCTATTTAAAACTGGTTTTAATTTTAAAGTGTCCGTCACGTTCTCAACAAAACAGGTTAATCCGTTTAGTTTAGGAATTTGTTTTATATCTGTATGACTCATTAGTGACTTATTGTTTCTCAGAAAATAGCTAACAAAACAAAACAGGTAACAAAAAGTAGATTCCTTAGAAAATGTTCCAAGAACTGAACTGGAAATAAATGAAAATAAAAATAAAACCCTCTGAACAGAAAACCTGAAAAAACACTGATCAAGACCACTGTAGTTAGTTTGCTACTAAAGAGAGTTGGTCACCTTTGCTGTGAAAGTGATTTGAAACAAGTACAAACCTTTTTTTTTTTTAATAAAATTGAGATGTACCTAACAATGAACATATAAAGACATTGTATAGTGACCCCAATAACAAATAAAACCTTCAAATCAAATTTTTCCAATATGTACTTCTTCATTTCAGGTATGCCATAGTGCCGGGAAATCAATTTGTACATTTGGTGAACCTTTTGACTGGAACTCCAAATGGCATTGCTCCAGACCAATAAAATTTGAGTTTTCAAACTAGTTCCTCATAAACAAAACAAGTTTGTAACCAAATACATACCACGTTGAAGCTCGAGATGAGAGAATTTTAAAATGAAAACTCGTTACTGAAACATTGACCCATTGTACCAGCATGTCATGTAAATGAAAATTACAAAATAAAACAAAAAATGGCTGTATGTATATTACACTGCCTTCATGATTACATCCGTGCATAACTTTTTTTTTTCTCCAATGTCACAGTTTGAGAAGCGGGATAAACCCTGAACAGGTGAACCTCAAAGAGACAAACACTCTCATCCACGCCTGGGGACAAGTAAGAGTTACCAGCTGACCTAATGTGCATGTTTTTGGACTGTGGGATAAAACTGGAGTACCCAGAGAAAACCCATAAGTAATTAAAATAATAATACATATTATTTATGGGTGCCTTTCACTCAAGGTAAAAAAAAAAAAAAGTGCATGGGGAGAACATGTAAACTCCACTCTCAGATTGCATCAGTTTGAGGTGATCTTTTCACCTTTCTCACTGTGACTTTGGACAAAGTTCAAAATTAATTCCATGTAAAAAGTAGAGGTGATGCGAGACCAGCAGTTTTTCCCAAGTACTCATACTAAGTGCCCCAATACCCAGAACTAACCAGTATTGATACTCCATTGAATGTGTTACAGTTTACATTTTTAGTTAAGTTTTTCAACTTCATGTTTAATAAATGTATACAAGTTGAAAGAAAATCTTTGATGTTGCAAAAGTATACATCTTGCTGTATATGCCATCCAGTCAGAGGGGCTGTAGACCTATAAGGCCTATAAGTGTTTTTAAAGTCTAAAGTTCAGTAAGTATTTGGTAATGGTACTCTGTATTGGTGAATACCAAAACTGAAGTACTTATACTGTTTGACAAAAATTGATATCGGAACACCACTTATGAGGTGACACCTGAGACACGTTTAGTATTTTTCATGAAGTGTTTTAATGCAGCAGTAAGTGCCCTTTAATCAGGTTGTTTACTTTGTGGCAGGTGATGTAAACAGCAGTCTGCCAGCACATCAGCCCCTTGAAGTTCACTCCTATCACAGTTGAGTCCATGTGACTGCCTCTCTCTGCCAGGCCAAGATCACTACATGAGTTGCATACTGCCATCTTGTGGAGTTCAATGTAAGAGCTTTTCATCAGCTTTTTTATACTAGTGGGATTACCAAAACCATCAGTTATCCTGAAACAGTTAATTCTTTAATAAACTTCATTGGTATGTTCAGCTACATATGGGATATCCATTTTGATATTTAACATAAAGCTAAGTATAAATCTTTTTGTTCTCGATATAGCTGTAGAGTCAGAAATGAAAAGGAAAACAAACATTTTACACTTAAGGTTTATTTGTTGCTGAAATATAATCAACTACTGACTTCTTCTCAGTAAATAGTGTAATAGAAATCTACTAAAACTATCATTTTTCTTTAGAAGAAAACAAAAAAACAACAAAATGACAGGGGTATGAACATTTTATATGTGAATTAAGTGGCATAATTAAAACGTATTCTTTTAGAAGAAAGGAAAAATAAAAGCTCAACAATATGATTGGAAATCAGCAAAAAGAGATAAAATTTAAAAGGGGGGTTAGAAGACTGGGTTACAACTACATGAAATAGTACATTTGTTTCTATCATGATAGGTCCTTGTCTTTAACACACTGGTGCACAGTAAAAATAATTACTGCTAAAAAGAGCATACAAATAGCATGAGATAAACGCGTTACAGTTGATTTGTTTAACCTGTTTTTTAATCCTGTGGTATAAAAGCTAGGAACATCTCAGATAAAGAAAGTAAACTAAGCATCGTACACAAGGCTTTTTTATTCTCGTAAAGAGTCTCAATTTTGGCAGGAGAGGGATCCTTGTGTTGCTAATTACCAGAAACGGACATTTTTATCTATATGTGATCAAATCACACTAGGTAATAATAATAGAGCGACTTTCAAATCAAGTTTACACTACAAACCTCTGGGGATATACTGAATAAACCATCACGTACTGTAGGTGTGATCTCACAACCTCAGCAAAAAACATGAACCAGAGAACAAACATGCACTGACGAACTATCAACAAAAAGGTCTTTGTCCCTGTGTCCCTACTCCTAATAAATGCACTTTACATGAAGAATAATAAGAAAAAAAAAGTGAACAACAAGACAAAATACACAGGGGAGACGTTTATCATACAGCAAGAGGTGTAGCGGGGAGTGGGGTGTTTAGTTGTAGAGGGAAGATACATTAGCAGGTCAATTCACCTAAACTTGTCTAAATAACTGCACAGTGTCAGCCAAGCATAGTGTCAATGCACTTAAGGGTTAATTAATGATCCTATGAAAACAGTCACGTCTTTGAAAAAACACCTTTGAGCACCTTCCAATATAATCTGGAAGGATCTCTGGTAATGTTTTAATATATTGTTCTACAGTAGTTGTTAACACACTCGTTCTAATAGTCAGCAGAGTAGATGCAACAGAAAACACCAGGCAAATTTTCTTACAGATGCCTTTTTAAGTCCCTTTTTTAACGGATTAAAAAAACATCCCTCTTAAGTGCCACTCTTTTGAGATATTAGGATCAGTATCTGTACGGTGGTCCATGTAAGAACGGCATCTCCTCGTGACTCTCGTGGGTCTGTTTTTCTCCCGATCTCTTGGAAAGCTTCAGCCTCGTAGCTTCTCCTCGCTGCAGTCTTTTAGCCCTGCGGCGGCAGGACACTTTGTGCCTGAGAAGAAGTGCAGCGTTCCAAAAGCGAACGGCGCAGCGACGGCAAGAGAAAGTCCCTCTGGCGCGATGGGAGGCTCGGTGGACAAAGGCCGCCAGAGGCCTGTGAGACTGCTTCCCACACACGCTGCACCTAAGTCGCTCCTGATAGCTCAAAGCTCTCCGTGGGTGTTTAACCGCCATGTGGATCAGCAGTCCAGCTTTACGGGAAAACACAGAATTGGGGCATATGGGACATCCGAAGCGCTTCACAGGGACATGGAGAGATGACAGGATCTGCACCTTCATTCCGCCAGTATTGACAAGCCTATACCCACCGCCACCCGATCCTCCTCCTCTCCTAATTGTCAGTCGAAGAGAGCCTTGTCTTTTATTCATCTGCCCTCTTACTGTACAACTGATCTTTTTCTTCTTTTTGACACCATCGAATCTGACTGACTGGTGGGAGGCCCATTTATTTTCCCTCGATTCTCTCTTGTCGGACTTTTTTTTTTTCTTCTTGTGTCGTTTCATTTCATCGTGGGACAACGGGATGTCGCAGTCGAAGTGTTGGTGGGGCTGGGTGTCTGACTGATGATGGGGATGATGGTGGGAGTAATGATGATGGTGATGCAGATGGTGATGTTCAGTGGAGGGCAGTTCCGTGAGGGGCTGAAACGGGGCTGTGGTGTGGAGCGTGCGGCTACGAGATCCAGCTGGATAAATGTGCTCTCCTTTGACCCCAGCCGGGGAATGAGGATGCTGAGGGGGCATGATTGTAGAGTTGGGAGGCAAGGGCTGAGAGTAATTCTGGGCATTAGAGGACTGGGCTGCCGTAGCATCGTAAAAGAGGGGAGAGTAACCAGCTGGTGCTTGTGGAGGTGCCTGCTGGTGGCTGTGAGTGACAACACTAAGACCCTGTCCCCCGTGGCCTTCAGTGGATGGAGCCATTTGAAGCAAGGCATTGGTGGCAGCCTCGCTCTCTGATGCTGACTGATTAACATCACTCCCACCTCTGTTTTCTCCAGACCCACTGCTGCCGTCTTGTGGGTTGGACTGTTCACCACGGGTAATCCCATGCTGAGACTGCCTGTGTCGAGTGAGGCTATTAGAATAGGCAAACTGTTTCCCGCAAACCTCGCAGGAGAAAAACTTGTCGCCCCCACCTTCGTGAACCATCTGGTGATGGGCAGTCAGTTGGAAGTGGTGACGGTAAGACTTCCAACAGATAGCACAGGTGTAGAGTCGGGTGTGTGGTGGAGGCGGTGGCTGGGATTGGGGTGGAGGCTGCGGCTGAGGGTTTGTGTCTTGAGGCTTGATGTCTTGAGAGTAGGGGTAGTAGGAGGAAGTGCTTGGTGCTTGGTTCTGGCTCCTGTCCTGCGCAACGCTACATTGAGGATTTGGGTTAAAGCTGTTGAGGTTCTCTGCAGCTGGTGTTGTGGGCACCTCTTCGAGCTCCCCTTTCTGGTGGAGTTTACTGTGCCTCCTGAGACTCTGCGAGTAACCAAACTCTTTTCCACAGATGGTGCATTTGTAATTTTTTGCCCCGGAGTGGACCGTTTGATGTTTGCTGAGGTGAAAAGCTTCTCTGAAATACTTGCCACATATAGTGCAGTGATGGGGCTTTTCTCCAGTGTGGATGCGGTCATGTCTACGCAGGGTCTCGCGGCGGGCAAATCCCTTCCCACAAACACTACAAAGATGAGTGCGCGGGAGTCCGCTGGGTCCCAATCTGGGTGTGTACTGCCTACGTTTTGGGGGTTGTCCACCAGCTGCAGGATCTTTTTTAGCTCTTGGTTTGCGGGGGCGTTTTGGTTTGGTGGTCAGATTCTGTGGGTTGCTGCTCATAGTCTCCTGGCTCCCACCACTTCTAAAATTCTTATCCATACCAGATGTGGACGAAGGTGATCCCAGAGGTCCTAAACCAAGACCACCTAGCAGACCTCCTATAATGTCACCCCTATCATCCCCTCTATTTCCACTACTAGCTGCTGTTATAGCAGAAATTGCATTATTGACAGAGCTTGTGACATCATCCTCTGAGTCATCCAGTAGAGAAGAAAGAGGCAGGTGGGGCTGCTGCTGCTGCTGCGGATGGTGGTGCTGGTTGTGGCTCTGTGAGTGCGGGTGTAGCGTTGGGGCCAAGGGTGCCTTTCTCAGAGCTGGGCCCGCCATCCCACTTCCACAGGGGGAGGCACCAGAGTAGCATGGAGATGGATTACCTTGAGAACGGTGGTCATCGTGGTAGCCTGTGTAACGATTCCGAGAGTAGTCAGTTGGGTATTTACCATCTGTTCTGTCCCTGTCATTTGAATTCCCTCCCCTTCCAGACTGAAACAGACCATCACATCCTAAAACTGATTTAGGTTCTCCTTCACCTACAATGATTACACCATCCTCTTCCTCAGTTTTCCCAAAATTAACCCCTCTACTGCTCTGATAAGTTCCCCCTCCTCCATTACCTCCTCCACTCCCTCCCCCGACTCTGTCCTCACCATCAGTTCCTGTCTTGTTGCCCCGTTGTTTGGGTCCCCTACCTGGCTTGCCGCAGGTGCCTGAGGCAGCATGGTTGAGTAGAGAAGTGCTCTCACGAAAGGCACGACCACAGGCGAGGCATCGGAACGGCTTTTCCTCATGAATCTTCTCATGGCGTGTCAGTGACTCTCTACGATTAAAAGCCCGAGAGCAGGTGGAACAGCCATACGGGCGGGCTGAAGAGTGTATCACACCATGTTGCAAGAGGTGCCCTTTTTTCCTAAAGGCTTTGCCACAATCGGGGCAATGAAATATTTTCTCTGGGCTAGGACAGGAATTTGATGAGGGCTGGGGGGTTTCTTGGGTCGAATGGGGAAGGCTTGGATCAGACTGTGTTTTAATGTAAATGGGATTTGGGCCTGTAGTGGCAGTATTGCTAGTACCTGCTGTGGTTGGCTCATGCATGCGCATATGCCTGCGAAGGCTGGAGAGGTGAGGGAAGCTTTTGCCACAGTCTCCACAGCTATAAATGGACTCTGTATCAGACCCTGTGGCGTTGGGCTGCATTGCACTCTGGTTATCAGATTTAGAAAGCTGAGAATCATTAGTAACTAGTACTGAGGCAGCAGTGGAAGAGGGAGCAGAGGAGGAGGAAGAAGACACTACTGATGAGGATGAAGATGACGAAGCAAGAAGGGATGATGGGTCTCCACCCATATTTGTCATACCAACCCCACTACCAATTAAAGCCGGGGGTTGGTTATGACTTAGCCCTCCGTTACTACTGCTAGTGCTAGGATTACTGTGGCTACTATGACCATGACCGCTACTGTTATTATTACTGCTATCAGATTTTCTTTGTGGTAAATAGCCAGCCATGGCTTTTTTCCTTCTACTGCTACTGCTACTACTACTGCTACTTCCACCTCCACTGCTTTCACCTTTACCATCTTCTTTAGATAAGGATAAATGAAGTGGTAAGGGAAGGGGCAGACCTGCCTCCTGCTGCATAAGGGAAGCTATCTGATTAGATGAAAGAACAGGAATGCCCTGGAAGTCAAAGCCACCCAGTGATGAAGCCTGGGAGCCTGGGTGGAGAGGGTGGTGGGGATGAGAATGGGAGTGGGGATGAGAAAGGGAATGAGGCGGAAGCTGCTGCTGCTGGGGAGGCTGCTGTTGAGCTTGCTGAGGCTGGGGAGTGGAGTGACCATGTGAGTGAGAAGAATGCAAAGCAGGAGGCGGTGCAAGGCTGGTACTCGGCTCCCCACCTGTTTGACTTAAACCAATCCCTAAGTGGTTATGGGTTCCCTGTTGAACAAGGAATTGTTCTAAACTAGCATTAGCCGGCACCCCAGAAAGAAAATACTGATTAGCAGCTAGCATGCAACTAAACTGTTGGTGAAGGCTTCGTGCATCAGACTGGGCCCCAACCAACTGGTGTCCCAGTGAGCTGACTGCACTGCTGCTAGAGGGGTTGTTGGACGTGGCTACAGAGGTGGATGGGGAGGGAGAGGAGGAGGAGGGGCCAGGTGATGCCTGGGGGACAGAGAGGCCGGGATGCAGAGGAGGTGGTGGAGGTGCTGATGTTACTAATCCTCCTAACCCCCCAGCACTCCCACTACTGCTACTCCCCCCGGTAAAGTGCTCAAAGCGGCCTACGCTCGGATGTAACTGCTCCTGTGCTAGTGCTGCCTCAGACGGGTGGAAAGAGCGCAGGAACTGTGGGTAGCCTGAAGAATGGCTTGAGCTGTTGCTGCTCATCTTGCTTGACTTTGAACGGGAGGTTTGAGACGAGGAGGGCTGCTGTTGTAAAGGTGGGGGAGGAGGGGCACTCATCTTGGCAAAAATGGAGGCAGAATCAGAAAAGGCGTTACCTCTAGACCCCTGCAGGGGGCCCAAGCCAAGTCCAGACAGAAGGGCTCCAGAAGATTCAGCCTGCTGCTGCTGCTGTTGGAGTTGATGCTGGTGGAGTTGCACTTGCTGCTGATGCTGTAGCTGTCGATCTAAACCAAGGCCTTTGAACTGGTGGGCCTGGTGCCCACTTAACATCTCTATAATGTCCAGATTGTATTTTCCAAATTGGAACATTTCCCACTCACTGGCGCATGGGGGTGCAGATGCCAAACCTCCAGCACTAGGAGCGGCTACAATAATCCCACCACTTACTGGTGAAGAGACAAATTTTACCCCAAGGGTAAGGCTATGCTACTACTTTCTTACTTTAAAGATGGCTTAAAGTTCATATTTCCAAACTGTTTACTTCTGATGCCGCCACTCTCTGTTGACCATTCACACTATACTTCCAAAATTAGTTGGGTTGCAGAGATGGTTATATGACGAGCAAAAGGATAAAACTGTCTTTTCTGGCAGGAAGAGGAGTTCCATCCAGTTTCAAGACTGATTAGGTAGCTTTTGATTGTGAACCAGTTCAAATGATGACTTCTTGTCTCGTGTGAGATTTACTGCGATGGCATTTTCCCTTCACCTAAGATTCCTCATCCGTGTTCAGCCAAGACTTTCCTACAACTGAAAACACAAGATTCAGAAAGGGAGGAGAGAAGTCATAGAAGGTTTCTACAGATATGTCTAAAAAAACGGAAAAAAAATACTTTTTCTTCCGTCACTAGCAAAACTGGCCTTTAATCTATGATGAAATGTCTCGCCAACTGAAGCAAATCTGTAAAAAGAGAAACTTAAATTCTAAAAAAAACATGAGAACAAATATAAATTAGAAATTAAACAGAAATCTGTCAATTCTTTTCAATTATTTGTATTTAAAACAATGTTCATTTCATATAACTGAGTATTTTAGGTGTATGTAAAAACAATACTATGTATGGTTAATATTTCTGCACTTCACAATCTAAAAATGTGCCATCTCTTTATAGATTTTACAACTGCTGAAACAAACAAAAATGCATTTCACATTTCAGATTTTTGTAATAACTTACCATGAATGTGGTTCTGTTGGAGTTTCAGCATAAACTATTTTTAATAACAGGTTGGTATTTACTACAGAAATGGAAGTTGTTCTTATCTGTCCTCGTCTATGAAAATAATGTACCTCGTAGGCGTCTGTGTGAGAAAAGGCAGACTTTGCATCTCTAACAAAAACCTTATAAAAACAGTGACCCATTTTATTGTATTACTATACTGGAAACTACAGAGGCATTTACTTCTCGTGCTGCAGCTGTCCTGTTACAAAGAACTGTAACTCCTACAAATATAGAGTGTCTGATTATTCTCTGCTAATACAGAGAAATGTAGCAATAAATTACAAAACATTAAAATTACTTTTTTTTAGCAAAGGATTGGGATTTTAACCATTCAGACTGGTGGACTCCATGCTACATTTTGTGTGATCATAAATTAAACAGATATAATTTAAATGTTTACATAAAAATCAAATAGGATTTATAATACATGTGAGATTTATAATACATTTGCAAAATTGTGACTCATGCAAAATGAGTCACAGTGAGGAATTTTCCCAGTATTGACTTTTTTTTTAAATCAAATTCCTTATCTCAAAAGCTTCAAAATGATATGTGGTTTGTTCAAATTTAACTATTTATCAACTGACTAGCAACAAGCTAGTTTTGCTTATGAAAGGACTGATTAGAGAACTCTATTTTTATTGGCCTAACGCAGTGATGATTAATCCTGGTCCAGGAGGGCCACTATCCTGCATGATTCAGATGTTTTCCTTCTCTTCAGCAGGTCTTCAAGCTTTGCAAAAGTCTGTTAATCACTCACTCATTTAAATCAGGTGTGTCAAAAACAGAGAAACATCTGAAATGTAGATGCTTCTACCAACAAAAACTTTGTAATCAAATTCTATTCAGTTAAACGAGAGATCAAGTATAAAATAACCCTTAGATGAAATGAAGAATCTAAGATTTGAAATGTTTCTCTGCTTTGACACACCTGATTTGAATAAAAGAGTTATTAACAGGCTTCTGACCTGGTGAAGAGCAGGAAAACATCTAATATATGCAGGATAGAGGCCCTTGAGGACCAGAATTGGACATCACTGCTCTAGGATGACATCACTGAGAAAATGAGAATTACCATTCCTATATTTAAAAGCGGGAATCCCCCAAGCTTTTATGTCAAACATTATAGAAAAGGATTTCCTTTAATTACAGCAGCCAACAGAGAAAAGAAAATTGTTCAGTTTAGATAAAATTGTTATAAGAAAAAGGATTCTTTCTGAAGATGTACCTTTAAGAAAACTCAAATTTCAACGTAGATTAGGAAGATTAAATGCTAGTTTAGTTACTGGGATTGCTGGATTGTGTTACTTACTTTTACACAAATCTCAATTATGTCTGTAACTCAATGTTTTCACTTTTTACGCACTGCATCATGTTCTCATTCAGACTCTTTTTGCCAACGCGAGTCACATTTATCCCCTAATAAATTATTCTTTATTGTTTTGATTAATATGTTGTGATATTTTAACATAAAAATTCCAAACCTTATCAAATCACAGACAAAACCCTGATGAAAATGGATCTCGAAGGACTTTTATTCTTTGTCGACATATTTTACATGCTTTTAGTGCACCATCATAATCACAAAATATAGACATTTGTTTTGATGAGCTTAAAATAAGTCCATAAACGTTAAAAGTATTAATATAGTTTTGTAATGTGAAAACTATTGTGAGGAATTATCTGAGCAAGCATAATTGGGGGTAATTACACAGTGTTAGAGGATGACTAACTTCTTCATCTAGACCAGGCCAGTCATTTTGCAAATGTTGGGAGTTATTTTGCTCATTATCGTAAGTATAGTTAGATACAAAATACTTTCTGTACAGGCACTACTATCTTTATGTTTTTTAGCATAATATTTTACTTTATGAGAGCCTAAAAGTGGGCTGCTAACAGTAGAAATACTCACTTTTGAAGCCTTTTATGCTCACCTTATAAAAGCTTACCGTTTCCTCCGATTGATGCGATGAAACCTGGAAGAAGTGCGCTACCCTGGCAGACGAGGGAAAACGTTTTACCGCCTCTCATTTTAATGTAAAATCTGCAATCTTCCTGAAGAAAGACAGAAATGCTAATAATTACCAATCAAGCATCACACGCCTGCGACACTAAGTAAACATTAGTTTTCAGAGCGTAGTTAAATAACGGGTGCTCCTGCAGGGTAGCATCCCGTAACAGTATTGGCGAACGTTTAAAAATGAATAAAATTAGTAAATAAACATTGTGAATGCGCTTGCATACAAAACTTCACGGTTCTTAGTTTTTGTTTTTTATTCCTGCCTGGCTCGGCGTGTTTTGAGCTATTTGAAGCCCAACGCAACATACAAAAAAAGCCAGACGGTTGCTAACATTAGCTTTCATCCCGAACCACAATGTTAAAGGCACGCGCACTAACGTTAACAGCACGATGCTAACGCTAGCATATACATCTGCGTAACCTATATTCGGAAGATGTTTACCTACGCATCCAGTCGCCGAGCACACACAACGGTTGCAGATAGATGAGGCCTTGTCGTCACGCCTTCTTCTTCTAACTGCCCAGCTAGCTACCGTCCGATCCCATTTCTGCGTGCTGTTTTCCAGGCATTAGTCAGAGCCATTTTCACTGATGCTGTTGAGCTGGGTGCTAAAAATCGACAGCCTCCTCCGCCATTTGGTCTCGCCCTGGCCGTGTGCTTTCCGGGTAGCTTTCGCTTTAATATTTCGTCGGCCAAAAGTAAAAATAAATGTTTATAAAAGAAAAAACTGGATGGTCGATGGAAATATTTTCGGGTAAAAGTGAATGACGTGTGCTCCCCTAACATTGGTCCTTTCCGGCCCGTGTAATATTTCCGGGTAGCAGCAGCAGCAGCGGGGCTCACGGACAGAGTTTTAGGGCTCACATCGGATTTACCGCCGAGATCCACTTTCATAACCTCAAATTTATTATTTAATTTCACCTTTCTGTATTAGACAGGGACTTGGCAGGCTCTGTGTAATACTAGGGGCTTTGCAGGCCTGTTTAATAAACAAAATAGAACTGTACATATACCCCGCATCCAAAAATAAAATTTAAAAAAAATGTACAAAAATGTAAAACGTTTGACCGTTACATATTCCTCATAGTTTTCTGTGTAACTATAAACGTGGGCAGATGAAACGCTCGATATTTTCCAAATATTAAGTTTAATAAATGGCTAATAACTGAATAAAGTCAAATTAACAAGTGCTCTTCTAAAGAAGGGGAAGATTTTAAAATTCTCCTACTCGCACGTACGTGTTGGCTTTATTTCTATATTCAACTAAAGGTCTACGAGAAATAACGTTAAAATTGTATGTTTAATACATTTTTTTCACTGAATCACGTCACTATTTTGTTACTGACGCAATACAATGTTGAGACCAAGAGTTAAGGCTGAAAAGCAATTTGTGACAAAGTTTTTGTAGACTAGTAGCTCTGCACAAAATGGGTTGAAACAATCATATGTGATGATTAGTAAATTAGCACTGGAGCTAACGCCATATGAGCTAGTAATTACTTAATGGCTTCAAGTAAGAAGCATCTAATGTAGCTATTACCATTTAGCCTATGTATAGGCTATAATATGTATGTATAAAGGGCAGTCGTACTTCATGG
>JAVKLF010000042.1:8117261-8128435 GCA_034783495.1 Millerichthys robustus
AATAATAATAATAATAATAATAATAATAATAAGGTGGTTTTGGCTTTTTTTACATCTTCATTTTGTTAATTTTAGATGAGATCACCTAATAGTAAAACTAAATCAAGACAAATACAAGTTCTAGGTATGCGTTTTAAGCAAATTTAGTCATTTAACTCTGTAGTTTAAAAATGTTTAAAATCTTACATAAAATACTGTATCACTTGTTGCTCTTCATTACATTCAAATTAAGATTACTCGAACAAAACAGAATTTAGGATAAAGTTAAAAGGGGTTTAGTTTAAGCAGCTTCATCCACGAAAGTAAAACAAACTTTACTTTCACATATAACACAAACACGGACGTTATTGCATTATTTTAAAAGTAAAATGTCTACAATTAGCTAAACGTGCCAACATTAAAGTTAATTTATCTTACACTTAGCATCACTGTCCTAGCTTCGGTTAATGCACTCGCTGTTTGTTGCTTTAAAATAATGTTGTCACAGCGCATGTCATCGAATAAGTAGCTATTAAATTATTAAAATACACATATGGTCTCAATAAACATCAGAATGTAAAAAAGTCACAACCAAATTTACAAAAAGCTTTCAACGGTTAAAGCGTCAGCTCAAGCTAGCAACCGTTAGCTGTTAGCAATTAGCTCAGTCTTACCATCTTCGAAAAAGAAATCAATAACGCGATAAACACCCAGATGGAGTCAGCTATAAAGATTGTTTTCCGTTTATGCCTAAGATGAAAAAACGTAGAATAAAAAACTCAGAGCCGTTTCACTGGTCGTATTTTTCTTTTTTACACAGGAACAAAAATACGTTCTACAATTTAAGCTTCAACCAGCGACCAATCGGTGTCGTGACGACGTCACGCGTCGGGGACAGAAAAACCAATCACAGCGCAACATTGTAGTTGCGTCACGGACATAAGCCCTATCAGCCACACAGAGTCAAACATATGGCTGATACTAATCAACTATTGGTCCCTTTGAAAAAAACTTACACGTCTGATCAATACTGGATCCGCACCATTTCTACACTAGTGCACCATAGAATTGTTAAAGTTTTCAAGTGCTTAAATAATTTATGCTTAATAATGAGAAAATAACTGTCCACATTACTTTTTATTGCACAAATACCTTATCAGCAAGTAGCTACTCTGGTCCTCGGGCCACTATCCTACATGTTTTTGGTTTCTCTGCACCAACACACCTGAGTAAATTTGCGATTAACAGGCTTCTGCAGAACTTGAGGTCCTTTCAATTACTGAATCCGGTGTGCTGGAGTATGTAAAACATGCAGGATAGAGGCCCGTGAGGACGAGAATCGCTTAATTGCTTGGACTGTGTATGAATAAAATAAAATAGCTTTATTTTTAAATGTCATTTATAATAAAATTACTGGTGCATTTCCTCATGCTCATAAATATGAAGATGTATATGTTTTAATCTCCACATTTTGACCCACAATAGGCTGAGTGACGGGGTCCATTTCTACACCTGACACAAAAAATATGTGCCTCGTATTTCATTATTTAAAACAAGACACAAGTTTTTCATATTTGTAAAACACAATATCAATAACACAGTCAAGCTTATTCATTATGAATGACTCACTTTGTGATGTATCGGACAAACAATCACGCGCATTTGAGTTTTTATGGTCTTTGACCATAAAAACAGTAATTTATGACTTCCACTAACAAGAGTGTCGTTGTTTACAATTGATCACTAGGTGGCGCCACATTCACGTCATTGCATTTTTTAAACTGCTTTATAAACGTTTTTCTGCGTGTTTAAACCGAATAAGAAGCAGACTTTTTAAAACTTATTTTATTTGTAAACTGTGAATGTTAAATTTGATTAAGCAGACGGAAGTTTCTTCCATGGTGTGTACGTGAACTCCTCTAAACAACAACAACAAAAACAACGGCTCCACTTCCGGTTTCTGGATGTAGCCGTCAGACTCCAGCATCGTTTTAGGAAGTTGCTCTATCAGCAGGTCGATGGCTTTGTTTGGCTTTTGTTGATTGATAGCAGCTCACTCTGCCGCTGTTCGCCTGCCAGTCACCAGCCGGCCAGAGAGTAGAAACAGCGGAGTTGGCACGGTTACGAGTAAGCTAATTCTAGCTAACGTGGATGGCGCGCGCGTGAGTTGGCTGGTTTAACACTACTTCTTCTGTGTTTTTTTTAAGTATGAGCGAAGGAGAGGTGTTTCATGAGAAGCAACGGTTGGAGCTTTGCGCCATTCATGCTCTCAACAACGTGCTCCAGGAGCGGGTGTTCACCAAAGAGACGGCCGACGACATCTGTAAACGGTACGTGGTCGGTTCGGTGTGTGACGCCGGCTGGAGGAGCACTAAAATCATCCTGATGTGTGTTCCCACTCACAGGTTTGTAACCTGGTGGGTGAAGTAAACCAGACTTGGTGCTTGTATTCTTCTTCTTCTAATAATAATATTAATAATTAGTAGTAGTAGTATGAATAATTTATTCTAAATGCTGCTTTAGGTCTGAAGAACACATAAACATGTAGCTAGTGGGGCGTTACATATTAGTCTTGTTTCCAAGTTTCTGTTTATTTTACTTAAATCCATTTCAGTAACTGTGCATTTGTAGGAGCACCATAACAGAGTATAATAAGAAGGACAAAAGTCAGTGGAAGCGAGGAAACTCTTCTCACATTTTAAACCTGGAGACAAACTTTTAAAAGTAAAGACTTTTATGATTCTTGAGTGGGACTTTAGATCTTTAAAACTTCTAGGGAATTATAAACCAAAAATTCCATAAACTTGAAGAAACAAGTCTCTGTTTCAGTTATCTTGATTTTTGCTGAACTCAGCGTACCGCAGACTGGGAAGAGGACGATTGGCCTTTATTTTTGTATGAAAAGGTGCACAACTTCTGATACTCTGCCCTGAAGTGTTATCAAAAGACATTGTTTTGTTTGTCTAATCCCCGTTTTAATAAGACATTCTTTAAAGGGATGTTGATGGCTCGATGCTTTGCATTTCAAAACTTTCAACAAAAAAAAACTTGTGTGGACAGTTAGCCCTCAAACTATATGATGGTAATGACTCTCAGCTACTGCCACACAAAATCTTAGCTAAATACCTGTAAAACTGACCAAGCTACAAACATTCTCTGTTTGCTAAGGTTGGTTAGCTGTAGCAGCCGTTTGTAATTGAGTTAACTCCAACAGTTCATTCAATGATTACTGTCTGAGAGTTTAATTTAAATCCATCCACTGGTTTATGAAATAAGACAAACAAGCCAGTTATTTGATTGCCTGCCACTGTAAAAGGCGGGTATTAAAAAATAAAAAGGATCCAGTTTACTGTGTTTCTAAAGTTAATACGCAATTACATGTTTGGTTTACCCAATTTCACCTACCCTGGATTTATTTTTGGCCAAGAAAACAAGCACAGAAACTAATAGATGACAGGCCTAAAAATACTGGAACTGATAGCTGCAAAACCAGAGGCTTCTCAAAAATGTAGGGATATGTTTACAAACATAATCTCAGATAAAGTCGCTGTTCTAAAATGTTAGAAGAACCTGGAGGGAAAACAGCTGTGGTGCTTTTTTGTACAGATGAAGCCTTTGTGTCTAAAGAGGCCACCTCGTCTGCCATTAGCCTAATTAAACACGAGGCATGTTGAGTCGTAATCTTTGTGGCTTTTTACAAACACCTATTTAAAGAAAAAAAGAGCTTGTATTTTGGACGAATATATAGATATGTTTCTGTATACTAGTGGTTCCCAACCTGGGGGTGGGGGCGTCTCAGATCACATGGGGGGGCTCATCACCTTGTCTGCTGTTGTGAAAATATCAATTTATTGTTTGTATATAAAAATCACCAGAACAAGAGCGATTGAATAATTAAAACTTTGCTGGGAACCACTGCCGAACACTAAAGATCATTTCAAAGTGTCCTTAACTGAAGCAGCAAGCTGTGCTGTGGATTCCTCTTTTAAAAACACAGTGCTGCTGTCTCTTTGCAGGCTGGCTCCACAGTGCGTGGTGAACCCCCACCGCTCCGTGCTGGGCACAGGAAACTACGACGTGAACGTCATCATGGCCGCTCTACAGAGCAGGGAGCTGGCTGCAGTGTGGTGGGACAAACGCAGGTGAGAAGTAGTTTTCAGCTTTCAGGAATTAAAATGACTTAATGACAACGGAATAATTGGAAACAGGCAGATTTCTGCACAGCGCGTTCATACAAAACCCAACTACATGTAAAACACAATTTCTTTATGTAGATTTTGGGACTTGGAAGGTGAAATCACTGTCATCACAAGCAGTTTTATAAATCATAAAAAACACCAACACAACACCAAGTTAAAGGGATCTCCAACTACTTGCACATGAAAGTGAATAATATCTAATGTTAGAACTAGTCAGAGTTCCCATTAAGAGTTTACTAGTAGTAGTGAAAGGCCTACAGTCTGATATTGAGCAGAAGAGGATTCTGGGAATATTTGGATCTGAGCATCCTGACATGGTCACTGTTCACCAATAGGAGCTTTTAGTAACAACTTGCTTTCCTAGCTCAATTTGGAGCGTTAACACAAAATAAAAGTAAATGTAAGAAGGTAATGTCATTTTTTAATTTCATGTATCAGTATTAGGCATTGGTAAATACTTAAATATAAGTACTTGTACGTGTGCATTCCTATTCTGAACTATAAAAAGCAATATTTTTGTTTAAATGTCTTTGTCTTTTTCAAAATGACAGGACAGTCCAAAGCCTTTGCATGTCAAAGGTCCAGGGTTTCATCCTTAACGTTCCCTCACGAGTATCTCTGGGCATCATGTCCCTCCCGCTCCGGCGGCGCCACTGGCTCGCGGTCCGGCAAGTCAGCGGGCAGTACTACAACCTGGACTCCAAACTGAAGAATCCCGTCTGCATCGGGGGAGAGGCAGAGCTTCGGTAGGAATGTCCTCCCAATAGACATGTAGTCTGCTCCGAGTTAGAATAAATCTTGTCTGTGAGTGAGTCATCCCCGTACGAGTCGTCACATGAGGGTTACTTCACTCTTTTGTTTGCCTCTGGACACTGAAATCTTGTGTTAAGACCCTTACTGTAAGCATTTTCTGTGTTTCTCCTCCCCTCGCAGGACTTTTCTTGGCGAGCAGCTTTCTCAGGACGTGGCGGAGATGCTACTGGTTGTCCGACGGGAGGTGGAGGAGGACGGTTCGTGGCTTAAGTCCGACAAGGAGTGACGCTTTTTCTTTTTCTTCTTTGTGCGTAGCATTAAATCAAAGAACACAACTCCTCTGGGAAAATGAGACTTTGTAAAGAAGTTACTTCAGGGAATGCACTAAAGAACATTTGAATATATCCACACAAACACATGAGGAAAATCCAAAGAGTAGCAGCGGCTGACGTTGACTCGTGAAATGAAGAAGTTATGATTGTTGTGACCCGTTTACCTCCACTCTCCATCCTTCTCTTGGTACTTTAGTTTTAAAGCTGAGAAGGAAAACCAAAGCTGAAAGCTGACACAAGTTTAGGTTAGAGGGAAAACAAGCTAGTGGTGTAAAACGACTGACCCGGTCACAGTTGTTCGCAGATAATGGAAATGAAACAAATGATTACTGACATAATAAGAAGAAAATAACTTGTTTCAAACTTGGGTCATTACAAACACTAATAATCATAAAACGAGGCGTTTATTGAAGGAGCTGCACTGCTTCCAGGTTAAGTTTCTATGCACTGTGGAACGAGATTTGTGAGCTGTCTTGTTGCTGCTCATACAGACACAAATACCAGAATAATGAGGCCTGAGCTCTGTAATATGAAGCAGAATCTGTTTATTAGTTTCACCCTGCAAACCTGGATTCTAATTGGGGTAAATCGCTGAGGTTTTTTCTTCTTCTCACATGCCTCCATGCTCTGGCTTTCCCTGACAGGCATACCTATGAGAGATCAAAATGTACGGTAAAAAAGCAAATCTATAATATTTTCTTTTAATCAAATTTTTTGTTTTGAATGAATAGAATGTTATCCTCGCAGATTTCTTATTAACTAGCATTAGTTCAATAAATGTATTTCTACAACACCAAGGTATTTAAACCTGCTTCATAGCACAGACCTAGTTTTACGTCACCCTTTTATTTTTATTTTTAACTCATAATCTGAAGCTGGTAATTTTTGAACCCACATTACATCAGAATGAACGTTCTGACTATTTTTTGTGTGTTGTGTTGCAGTTAAATCTAAACTAAGCTTAGCACAAAAAGTAAGGTGATTTATGTTTGGTAGATTATTTCTTTGTTGTAATAAATCTTATACTGTTGTAAAGCCTGGTAATTTCAGTTTTAAATGTTGCCACATTTGTAAGGAATAAGCATTTGTGGGATGAGCAGTAGAGCTGAGTATGTGTGTTGCGCACATGGAAAATTAGCCAATTCTTTTCTGCCAAAAGGTTACTCTGCCATTAACTCGTTTGGTGGACTGGATGATTGAAGTTTGAAGAACTAAGACATATTGACAATTTTATTTATTTATTTATTATTCATTTAATAAACAGGAGCTTCAGTAGCGTGTGGAAGAACCATACACAGCCACAACAACCCGGTTCCTCCTCATGCTGGTCACATGCGGCTGTGGGATGGCGTCCCATTCTTCAACCAGCATTTGTTGGAAGTCAGCCAATATGGTTGTGTTGCTCAGTCAACACTCAGATGCATGTTCCTTACAAAAGTGGCAGCATTTAAAAGAGCCATTAACAGGCTTTCCAGCGGTATAGGACTTATTGCCAAGAATCATTGTTACAACAAAGAAATAATCTACCAAACACAAATTTCCTTCCATTTTGTGTTAAGTGTATTAGGAACCAGACAAAACAAGCTGATGTTGACTGTGAGTGATTACTCGTTAAATCACAGCTCTGTTTACGACCGCAGCCAGACAATTTTGTGACTGTATGCTGAATTTCTGTTTGTCTCTTTGTCTCGCCTATTGAACTATGCAGGAGCATCATCTCTGATAAACACTAGTGACTAACGGAGCCTAAATGTTCACCATATTGACGCGTATTTATAATAAACGCTGGCTTCTTTTGTTTAAGGATGATTTTTATTGCACAGCATTTTGTGTTTTTGACACTGTAGAAATGATGACAGCAGTTGTCGGGTTATTGAAGTTATTTTTATTTATATTAGACTCTTGAGTGTAAAAGGATGCCATTCAAAAGGAGCATTGTAACCATACAAACTCAATTCAAGGGTTAACGGCAAAGGAAAGGGAGGGGAGAATTCAATGAAATCTCAAACTGTACCATATATACACAAAACATCTTGGAGAGATCTCAGAAACCCAATGCTATACATAGTTATTATTGCTCGTTACGGTAGAGCTACTGCAGCACCAGTAGCAAGAATCATATTGCTATGTACCTGCTGTTGTTGCATGGGATTTGTAGTCGTCTACTCTCAAGACTCACGTGGTTCTCCATTTTTTTAAGAGGGTTTTAGAAGCCCTCAGCTTTTTTTTTAAGAGTTCAGAACTTTAACAGTGGGGTCATGTGGAGAAGTTTTGAACAAATAATATCTAACTTGATGCAAATAGCCCTTTGAAGGACCTCAGTTTAGAGAAATGGTGTTTAATTCTTAATAAATTTGTGAGCTAATGGCTTGGACTAGCAGTCTTCTCGTCAGACTACCAGTTTGCTTGCTGGGCTAACTGTTGGCTCATTAAATTATCAATTTGCTCAGTGGACTAGCACTTAGCTTATCTGATTAGCAATTAACTTATCGAGCTAGCCATTAGCCCACTGGGCTACTCGTTAGTTCGATGGACTAGCCATTAGCTCATCAAGCTAGCAGTTAGTTTGTCAGTTTGGTCAGAATTAAACTATTTCTTCAGACTGCATACCTTTTTACATAGCTAGCTAGCGGTAAAGTTCTTTTTCTAAACTGTTCCACAGAACCTGACTTCCAAAGTTCTGAACTACCACTTTAAGAAAGATGGTTCTGGATGGATCGTTGTAGACAGTGAAATATACAGACTACCACAGTAAGGTAGTACAAGAGAAATACAGAACTGCCACCTATAAAAAGTAAGAATAAAAAAAATATACCAAGTGAAGGAACTGCATGACCATTCACAGAAAATAAAAATGTGTTTTGCTACGTGCCAGAGTTTTTCTTCACAATATTCATATAAAAACATAAAAATAACTTGGTGATACAGATACATGTAAGAATATAAAACTACAACGCAGTAGCATCAATACCATTCTGACTTGCCTGGTCACTGTTCACAGTTTACACACAGTTTCGACAAACAAAGAAAAGGAAATGAGACCCAGGAGGTCTTGATTTATAGCTTTGCACAAGACCAGCACTATCACAGCTGGTAACATCAGCAGTCCTTTCAGAACTGTTTCAAGTGCTTTTATTAATCATTTTAAGTGGTACCGACGTTACACACTTTAAATTAACACCTAGCATTCATTTTATTGAGATTAGTATCTTTTTTCCATTTCATTAAAGTGTCCATTCATATGAAAACTAAACTTTTTTTTTCTATACATTTTCTAACTTTTTTAATTTTTTTTACCGTGAATACAGGTTCCTCGAATGGGGGGGGTTGGGATGTGATTGATTTCCCCCATAACCTGTCAGCATGCTGGGAGAGTACTGTATAAAAAAATAAAAATGAAGCCAATCAGCACAACGGAGGTTGAAGCGATCCGAAGGCACATAAAGAGAAAATAAGAGAGAAAAAGACACAACATTACATTCACATCTAAAGAGAATCCCATAAAAAGTAGCAACAACATGTTTTAAAATCCATTCAAGTTTTCTTTTTGCATAAAATTAAACTATTTATTTTCATAATGTACCGGGACCAAATGTTTTGTTGGGGTGGAGGGGTTGGAATGCAGAAACAGCCGTTTAACACCATTTCTTTGTTAGAATGGCTACAGTGTATGCATTTAAAGCAGTAGTTCAGATCTTTTAGTGTGGAATTGTGTGGAAAAGTTATGAACAAATAGTATCACACCTGTTGTAGATAACTCTAAACTATAGAACTAATGGCTGGCTAGAACACAGCCAGGGCTAAGTTCTAAAACAACTCAAATTTGACAGATTTTACAGTGGAATGTTTTGTATACCTTTACACCAATAGTAGTATAATGACCAACAGAAGTTTAATGTGTAACTGACTGTGAACAGCATCTACATGAACCCCTTTGAAACTTTTGAGAGTTGTTTTAACCCTCCCGCTGCCCTTGGGTCACATGACCCACCAGAGCTCGGTTTTGAGACGGAGGCCTGGTGAGGTCATTTGGACCCCAGGGCAGCGGGAGGGTTAAAACAGCAACAGTCAACTTTAGTTTTTGGCTAACTAGCCTGTAGCTCATTAGTCTGATACAGATTGAACTAATTCTCCAAACGGAGATCATTTAAAGAATTATCTTCAACAGGTAAGACATTGATTGTTTATTACCTTTACACAGAACCCCATTTCAAAAGATCGGGATTATATCTTTAGGATAGCAACACTAACATAGCAGAGATAAAATATATATATATAAACATCTCTCTCATGCTAAAGTGATCAGTTAAAATAATAATACCTAATGTCACCTTAGGCCTCATCCACATGAAAACATGATTTAAACAAAAATCTTATTTGTTGTTTCTAGAAAAATCCTTGTAAACATGGCAGTGTTTTCTTCATCAAGTTTGTTTTTACTCCGACACTAATTTTTAAATATATAATACTGTTTATTAGTTATTAGAGTTGACACAGCTAACATTTTAGTTAGCTGTGTCAACCACTGCATGTAAACCTTTTGATAATTTTTAACTTAAAGCTGTTCAAGAGGTGGAAAGTGGCCCTATATTCTGATCACTGCCTGCTGCAGGCAAGTTACTGTGTGCTCATCACCATTCCATAAAGCCCAACTTTAAAGTCAATGTTTGTTGACCAAGCATTTAAGTGAGCGAGGTTGAGGTTTAACTACTAGTCATCGAGTCAAACGCTGTAACAGCAGTGACAACGCCGCAGGTCGTTACGGTCTCACGGGTACAGAGGAACTCACAGAGGGGGGTGGGGACTGCCTGTCAGTCAAGGGTAGGCTCTCATAGCCAGGGTTGCCATTGGAGGAAACGTTTGGAGTCCTGTATGGAGACAGAAAGAGACAAGGACAGAGGAAGGAGGGAGAGGAGAACACAGATGAGACACAATCAGAAAGGCAGAGGGAACAGAGGCCAGGGGGGTGATGGGAGCCAAAGACAGGTGAAAAGGAAAGAAGAAGAGAAGTTAGAAATAAAGCTGCAGAAAAGCACGGCGCTTGTTAGAGCGATGAGGTATCAGTGCTTTGGTGAAACACAGTCCACTCCTGACTGATGCATGGCAGGGATTAAAACAATAATCTGCAGTTTAAGACTGCAGTGTGGACTCTCTTCAACCTGCTCACCTCCACCATAAAACCCTCAGAAGGTTGTTCTAAGTAAGAGGATGAAGGCCACATTGGAATTTTTTTTTTCTTTCTTTTTGAATTCATCTCAGTGGAGTGGATTGTACTTTTGATTCTACGGCTGATTTTCTGAGCCTCTTCTTTTGTGTGTTTGTGTTTCTTTATGGAAGCATTTAGCAGCACTAGCTATACTCGTGTTAGTCAGTGAGGAAGAGGAGGAGAACCAAACAGGAAGCAAAAAATAAAAATAAAGAAGAAGAATCGCTAAGAGAGAAGCAGCAGTAGCAGATAGATACCCGGAGAGATTTGGAGACAGATGCAGGGTTGAGGGCGGGTGGAAGACGGGGGGCGGGGTGTGTGTCAGGAAGGGGTTACCTATCGTCAACCTGAGCCTCACATCACCGGAGGGTTTTTTTTTTTTTAGTTGCTGTTTTTTTTAACGAGCGCAGCCGAGGTCGACGCCACCCTCCCTCCCCGCGGCGCAGCAGCAGAAAACGGGCCGCCGCCGTCGCTTTTAAAGCAGATCTGTGAAAAATGTCCCGAGCGGGCCTACATCGTCTGTCCTGAAAGACGCGACAGACGGATAGACAGACACACAGACAGACAGACAGATCTCTGCACTCACGTCTGTTTCTCTGCCTAAACTCTCCCTCAGACTGACCTGTCTGTGTGTCTGTCTGCAGCTCAGGTGCTCAGCCTGGCAGCTCTGACCCTACCTGTGTGTGCGTGTGTGTGTGTGTGTGT
>JAVKLF010000042.1:8136983-8153409 GCA_034783495.1 Millerichthys robustus
CTTCTTCCAAAACCCTACCTAAAAGCCACATATGCTGCATATTCATGAAGGCCAACACGCTAAACGGACGGCATCGTTTGACAGTCACAATCCTCGGTGCACACAGATAGTAAACCAGGCCCCAAGTCTTCTGAAGGAGCTTGAAAACCCTTTGAAGAGCCCAGAATAAGTCAAACACACAACAGAAGAGCTCAGAATCCTCCCATAGGTGTTAGATTGACCCAACGTGTAGCATAAATATCTTCTCCGGAGTAATTAAACCATTCAGCGATCCCTTTGTACCATTAGGATGGGGAACAGTGTGGCGCTGAAAGAGATTTCTCCCAGCAGAGCAGAAATGCGATCGCATTAAACAGCTTTGTATTGATGTTTATTTACTCTTCTTCCTAACAGAGCAGCTGGATCCACTGACTGCTGGTGTTTTTCTTTAAATCTCATCGGTCTGCATCGTTTGTCACAATGAGTCACACGATTTCTGCTACACTGCAAAAATTGTCCATCTAACCAGTTCTTACAATCTTAAACCCAGCCAAAAATAATTTTTGATCTTGTTTTGAAATAAAACAGAAAATAAACTGAAGTATGAGCTGGAATCAAGCTTTTTAATGTCATTTAAACAGAAGAAGTGTATTACTCTTATGGTAAAATGCTCTAAATATATTGATTTATATGTAAAAGAACATAAACTCGACATCGAAATGAAAATTGAACATTAACACACTTCATAAAAGGTGCCAGCTCCATTTTACTTAGTAATAATGATAAAAACAGTTAAATTTGCTTCCAGTCCCACATGTTTTACATTTCTTTTGACGGCGTGGACTAATTGCAGGAACATAAATCTCTGATGGCAGGAGGATTTACTGCAGAGATGTTTAATAATTAATCACTGGATGAGCAAAAATAAAAGGTTGTCTTAAGGGGAGTGTGAGTAGAATTAAACATCTACTTTTATTCACTTATATCCAAAAATAAAAACCACCATATGTGTAAAATGAGGTTTAACTGATATGAGCCAGTTTATTAAAAAGCTTCCTGATTTACCTTAGAGGTAGGATTGAAAAATCCATCTTGTATTTGTGTTTCAGTTCAGTTTATTTACTGCACTGAAGTGATCTCGGGCAGTACAAAAATGCTTCAGCTGTAGGACAGCCTGTACCGTTACCACTTTTAAAATATCTCTACAAACAGAAAAAGGTCATTTTGCTCGCCCTCGTCAGGTGTTTCAAGTTTCACGTTGTTTTTGTTTTGACCGGAGCGATCGTGTCACGACGTCAGCAGTCTGACACACAAACCCCTGACCACAGAGAAATCAACAAATAAACAAAAAAAAACGGTGGCTTGCATCGGATTTTTCTGACCACGTGTTCACATCCCCACCGTATGTCTCCACCCAGCACCACCTCAGAAGCGAGCAGCGCCGTGACATTTCCCTCGTCGGGCACTCACCAGCAGATCGATGGAAGCTAGCGTGTAATTGGCTGTGAGAAGAGACGAGGTCAACTGATACATCCCATCGTTAGCCTCGCTGTTGCCATAGAAACCAACGCCTATGGCTACGCTGCAAAGAGAAGAGGAGAGAGAGAGAGAGAGAGAGAAAAAAACAAAAGCATGAGAACATTGTGGGAGGGGGCACATGTGACAGGGAGGGAGAAGAAGAATAAATGCAATGTTTAATTCAGTGTGTATGTACATTTTAAATGAATGTGACACGAGGAGATAAAGCCGGCGAGGAGGTGATGCATGCCCTTCGGGGGAGCGTATCAAGAAG
Organism: Millerichthys robustus; assembly: GCA_034783495.1. Lineage (NCBI taxonomy): Eukaryota > Metazoa > Chordata > Actinopteri > Cyprinodontiformes > Rivulidae > Millerichthys > Millerichthys robustus. The sequence goes on from JAVKLF010000042.1 coordinate 8,138,755, forward strand.
TGGAGCAAAGGGAAAGGAATGAACAGATGATGGGAGAAAAAGACAGAACAAAAAAAAGGAGACATTTAGCCCTTACTGGTTAAGCTCAGGGGAGAAAAGGTTTGAAAATGTCAAACACGGCGACACGTTTACACATTTCTCTCCGTTATTGAAATATTCAGATTAAGGCACGGGCCAGATGTTCATCAAATCCCCACAAACCAAAGAGGAATGGTACGGTCCAATCTCCCAACAAAGTATGTGACCCAGATTAGAGAGCAGGGAGAAGATGAGGAATGTGCGCCTGTTTCTGGTCCTGCTTTGCATTTCAGAAAACACCAAACGGGAACCCTGTCAAACGCAGACGGGTTTTCTGATTTCACGCAATCTGAGGGTTCGAATCCAAAATTTTTCTTATTGTTTTTAAGTCGAGCTTTCCTATCATGCATCAGAGAGGCAGATGACATCATAGCCCAGTCCATGAGGGGGAGACATGAACCACTTTATCCACCTGATGCCCGTCTCAAATCGGCAGCACATTATGTTGTGATATAACAGAGCCGTCTCAACGCATATAAAAACAAAAGTGCAGGAAATGGGAGATAATGAGCCCCGTCAAAGCATTAACGTGCACTTTAGTTTTCTTAAAGCACACAGATGGCTGCAGCTTTAGAAGCAAAGCGACTTCCTCTTCCATTACACTGGAGTGTGTTGGAAAAGATGTCAGGCAGTTTTTTTTTATTTGTAAAGTACAGTAACCACAACGTACGGATAGGATGACTTCATGATCATCAGATCTGTTGGGTTGGCTGCGGTAAGGAAACAGGAAAATAATGTGACTTTGAGGGTAGCAAACCACATGATGATGGGCAGCCTGTGATTCACAGTTTGGTACAACTTTGAGGCTCTTATCCAACTTTTCATTTAGTGGATTAGCTTTTTTGCTAAGTATTAGCGGACCAATTAGTGTCCACTAAATTCACCTCTGCTAACTTTAAGTCTGAAAACAAAAAACTCCCCTCATGCATGCAGCGCTGCACGTCTGAGTCAGGCGCCTTATGTATGCGTAGCTTCTTTAGCATTTTCTGATTTAACTGCTTGTGGTTTGTATTGTGTTTGGTGGGCGTAGAAATGGTGTTTATGAGTCAAGATTCTGACGTTTCTCTGGGTACCTCATACAGTATGTCTATGTTTAAATGAAAGACTGTAGCAGGTTGAGAGTTAGCAAAGCTAACTCCTCCATTCATGGTTTTATTTATGCTAATGTAAAACACTTAAGAAAGAGTTTAACTTGCAAAAACATTTCAAAATCACTTCTTGATTTTAAGATGAGTTGAGATATTTTGAATGAGAGCTAAGGCTCACTACCCACAGTGCTAATGGACTTTAAGGGACCTGTTCCATCGGCTTCACTTTTCAGACAGTACGGCTGCATCCATCGTTTCAGTCCAAACTTTAAAGTTAGCTTTTATCTAAATTCTTTTCAGGGCTACTTAAGTCTTTATTTCATCTCTTCATGTCTTCAGCACTTCACAATTGTGTCACTGTAACAGACTGATGATGAAGTGATTAAAGATTTATTTTTTTTGCTGAACTGGTGAACACAACGCTGGTTCATGGTTTTTAGTGAGTAAATATTTGAACCCAAGTTACGAAACGAGCGATTCCCAGCGGTCAATGTGAGCTGAGCAATTTTGAATAATTACCATGATTAGAATATTGGCAGCTACATGCAGGTTTTATACTGTATATTAAACTGACAAAGAACAGATTGTATTACAGCTGAGAAACATCTAATAATTATTAAAGTCTGTTTAGTTGCAAATAAAGCAAAAAGCAAGTTATTTTTTGCGCAGCTGCCAGGTGAGAATTGCACAATAGCTGCTAAACAGATCTTTTAAGAACGTTTTATGAGTAGAGATGCAGAAAGTGAGGCAAAAACTTAACTCTGCAGGCGACAAGTTTATTATTTAATATTATGTTTTAGATGGAGTTTTATTCTAACCAGATTGACGAGCCACCCGTTTTGTGGTTTGCTGCTGCTGCCTGAAGACTCCGGACTTAAAAGGTTTATAGCAGTTTAAGCAAAAGCCTTTTCAAAAACTTTGATATTCACGGTCAAATTCAAATTACATGATTATTTTAAACAGATTATTAAATTCTATCCAGTCAGTATTAAACAATTTCTCCAAACTGAGGTTGTTCAAAGCAATGTCTACAACAGGTAAGATATTAACTGCTCATAACCCTGCTTTAAAGAATCTGAACCTCTGCCTCTCACCAGCACAGCGTGACGGCGGCGACCGCCACCCACGTGACGCAGCAGATGCCCTTCCCCTTCTTCCCGCTGTAACCGTGACCCGTGCTCCCGTCTTCGTCCTCCTCCTCCTCGGAGCCCTCGCTCCGGTCGCCACGGTGACAGCAGCAGTAGTGTATGAGGAAGGAGAGAACCACCAAGAGGGAGATGACGAGAGCGATGGCAGACAGGCTGGACAGAACCAGCAAAGTCTGGAGAAAAAAAATGGATGAGGAGATATGGGTTTAGATGAGCAGCTGAGTCAGTGTGTGTTTAAATAAAACAAACCAAAGTTATTTATCTGCACATCAGGATGTGATGATTAAAGCTGTGTGAGCACATTACTGTAAACTTCGGCATATTGTATATATAACCCTTCTTTATAATAAAAACCTTGATGTTTCTCTGTGTTTATGAACACTAAGCTATTTCAGATTCTACTTTTGATCCGTGTCACAAAGTCAACATTACTGAAACCGCATTTCACTCCAGACACATTTCTGCAGCATTATCCTCCATCCATCTGTCCGTCCGTCACTCCACCTTCCTCCCTCGGTCTCACCTCCTGTTCTCCGTGGCCCCTCCTTGTCACCCAGCTCTACCCATTTAAACCCCCCCAACACACACACGTTTTCCCACTCTTTTCCTCTCTCGTCTCTTTCTTTCGCCCTTTCTAGCTACGGCGCCGAATCTCTATTAATAATCTGTGACCTACTTAAATACATTCACTGGCACTCTCTCCGGCTCCCGCTCTGGCAGCGTTCGCCTTCCCTCTCTCTGCCCAGTTGACCAAAGTCCTCGTCTTACTCATCGCCTCCATCGCTCCCTCCTTCTGTGTGAGCGCTCGGTCCCTTTTGTCTTTCTGTTCTGCAGGATGAATTCACTTCCTAGCCCACCTCCTCTCCTGTAAAATCAGGGCCACCGTGAGACGTGGCTAACTGGGAGAGAGAGGTGAAATGTTGCATTTTTGCTGCAGAAATAGCAGCACGCGGAGAAAAAAGCAACACTGGAAACATGAAAACTATCTTTATTAAGAACGACGACAGTATCTCAACACAAACTGACAAGGCTTGAGGTAACCGCAAGGATTTAGTGCAATCTTGCACCTAGAACTGTGTGAACTAATAAACATGGAAAAGAGTTTTAGAGCCCTGTAAATGTCGTTTTTACGGTTCAGCAGGTTGATATTCATTCCGTGATTTATGAAGCAGTTATTACAGTTGTGTGGCACAAATTGCTCACACTTGTAGTAAACGATTCCTGTACACAGTAATAATTATGCGGTGTGACACCTCCGGTTAGGAAGTGAGCACCTGAGTCAGGAGTCCGTTACCTGCTGGTACTCCCAGCTGTCCGGGACGAAGAGGTTGTCCCTCATCTGCATGCCGAAATCCAGCCGGGGCAGAGCGTGACACATCCTCACCCATATCGAGGGAGTGTAGCTGGGCACTGTTGTCATGGCAGCCATATTTTATTCTTTTTTTATTATTTTACTGCCAGCTGTCCCCTCCTCCCCCCTGCAGAAGGAAAGACACAGGGGTCAGAAGAACTGTGATGTGAAGGAAGAACAGGGGAAAATGAAAAGGGCAAAGGGAGGTTAAGGTTTTCCTGAGCACATGACAAGAATGAGTCAACGAGGACTGAGACCACTTCGTCTCATCGTTACAGCTGAACAAAGCACCTAACGAAGCCAAGTGTGCAGGTTGATGAGTTTATATTTCTACACGAGAAGGACTGTTTGGATCTTTGTAACTGGGTTTCTGTTAAAAAGGGTATGAACAATTAATGTCTCCTGTTGCAGATAGCAAATTTGTCAGAGACCACAACGGCTTCCTAAAGACTGTGCACAAAAACCAAATGTAGGAACATGGCCCTCCGCTCCCCGGCTGAGGAACTTGGAAAGAAGGAACGATGGTTATAATTTACATAAAATTATCTGGTTGGGAGTTTAAATAGCAGCTGCACCAGCTAGCTGTTGAATTTATTGTAAAATCTGAGGCACTTCCAACAGGATTTTCATATTTATTTTCACTTTTTATTAGTGGATTATAAGTGAGTGATGCTAACTCTTTGGTTGTTCTGTGGCCACCACTGGTGAATCCACAAACCTTACAATTGCACCGAGAATGAGGTTGATTCTACACATTAAAAGAGTAAGAAGAAAAATAGCACTCTGCTATCTGCCATTGTTACTGTCGTTCATCTCATCATGTGAGCGCAGAAATTGTATTGCTTGTAGCCGTCCGTAATGCACGATTTCACACATATGCCAGGCGTTTCCTAAAACCTCCACTCTGAGACCTGGATTTAAAATGCTTCAGTATTGAAACATCAGAAACAATTGTCATATACAAGTAATGCTATGGTTGCTTTTAAAAACGCCATGATGCAGACAGAACAGAAGCAGAAAAGGCAAAAAAAAGGAGGAGAGTAGAACAGTTTCTACACACATTAAGAAACCATCAGAGAGAAAAGCATTTTAAACTCAAAAATGTGGAGAACAGAGAGAATTATTCAAACTAAATACACAGAGTGATAGAGCTCAACTCCGTGCTGATATCAGCCTGACACAGATCTGCTTTAATAATCTTGGGCCTGTGTGTGATTTTAATGTCCTCATGATTAACAATGTCTCTTTCAATAAATAAAACTTTAAATCAGCCTCCTGTTCTGCTTTACTGTGGCTTATTTCTGTCTATTGATTCCTCACACAGTGGCAGCTGCCATGCTTATAAAACATCCAAACATTGCAGAGTTCAATGCGGCGCACGATAAAGAGTTTTGATTTTTTGCCCCCTATTCCAACAAGCTCACCATTCATGTCCGGGTCGTCTGCGGCCAAGGACCAAGTTACCAGATCGCCCACGGGCCTGGACACCACCGCTCTAAGTCCAATACAGTAAGTCTGTTCACCTTAACGGGTCCAAACCACCAACTTTCACAAATCAAATCACTGCCAGCGCTCCATTCCCATTATTAAAAATGAACAGATCCATCCACAAACACTTCAGCAGCGTAAACAAAAGTGAGACTTTTTCCACCTACGATCATTTAGATTCGATAAAAGGGACAATTCCACAATAAAACATAAATAAATCTGTCCACTGAGATTCCCCAACACCAGTGAAGTGGATCAATCAAAAAAAGCCATGGTGACAATCGGGGTTAGGAAAACATTTTAAACTTAGTTTTTAAACAACTTACAATGAAAATGTTTATCTTTAGCCTGATATAAAAGTTTTACTGAAGTACCACTTGGTACTGGAAAGGGGCAGAACATTTCTGGAGAATTTACAAAAACTTTCTAGAAACCTATAGGAAATATCTTGAAATTGGGGGTGATTTAAACAAACTGCATTATATCCAAACAAAGATTTATATCTTGTTTTATCACAACCAGATAATATCACAGCCGAAAGTATAAACTCAGGAGAGGACAAGCGTCAGTAAACGGAGTAATGACAGTGCTCTTCTCAATTAGTAAATTTAATTTTTAAAAACTTTTGGCTGCTCCCTTCTTCAGGGGTAGCCACCGCAAGGGAACTCCCATGAAGATTTGGCGATGGTTTTTATGCCGGATCTCCTTCCTGATGAGACCATGAGCTTCCACAGCCCACATGTGGTGCACAGAGCTGCCGTCTAACATGCAGCTGGGTGGGGTGGGTGTAGGAGCTTCACTCTGGATTTTGGTGCCACCCCAGGATCTTCACTGCCCCGGCCCGCCCACACATTAAAACTTGTTTTGACACACCTTAACTGCACAATAACAGTATGGACGTGCACCTGGCGGATTGCAGATTGATGAAAAGGTAAAAGATCGGGTGAAGAATCTTCGATTTAAAAATGGCAGCACGTTAATGAGGAGCTGATGGTGGGGAGGAGGAGTAGGGGGGGCTGTCCTAAAGCGGCGGGGTTACTCAGCAGTTGTCACAGATAGGAAGCCTCAAGGTGACGTGATCTCTCCTGCCAGCCTCTTATTAACATTGTTGCGTAACTGAACAGAAATATGCAAGCTTCTGAGCCACACCGGTGGAAAGAAAGAAAAAAAAAGGTAAAGATGGGGAGAAAGGTGGAATAAAACCATAGAATTTAACCTTAATATAAAGTCACAGATTTTTAAAAAAGGGGGAAAATCTGTTGTCTTGTTTTTGCATGAAACTCACACTTGAGCGGGGATGGCTTTTCTGGAATATGTGAGACTCCATGATGTCTGGATGTAAAGAAAAGGGCCATTTTGTGAGGCAGCTACTGAGAACAGGGCTACGTCGTCTGTCAGCTAAATTTAGGATCATCTTTATCGAACAGAAATCTTCCCCACCTTTTCTGCTTTTGGTTGTCTGACTGAATCAGACGGCGTGGATAAGGTTTTACAGCTGGAGAGTGATGCACACTGCCAATTGGCCTCATAAAATGTGTCATCATCAAAGCCTCGAGTCGTCAACCTGCAGCTTCCCAACAGCAAAACTTCTTTAGGGAACATAATTTATGAGAACGCCACATCCTTAGAACCCATTTTATCAGCTGAGATAAACTAATTACCCAGCCTGTAAAAAATGTAAACATTAAAACTGAATCTTGTTTTATCTAGAAACGTTTTCTCTGCTCCAACTCTTGATTGAAAGCAACAAAGTGTCCAAGTGTCCAGCGTGACGTGAAGTCCGAAGGGGACCAAATGTGTCCACACGGACAAAACTTTCAGGTAATTTTTCTGACTTAGTATTTTAAAACCTCAAACGGTAGGAGGAAATTAGAGGATGCGATGGAAGCATTACAGCATCCTCTGCTTTATTACATCTCCTAAAAACATCCATGAGAGAAGACATCATTGATGGTTGCAAAGATAAAAAATGAATCCCTGCAGCTAATACAGCCTGATGGCTTCAATCGAAACCCATCAAGCACATTTGCAAGCATGACCACGAAACAAACAAACAAAATTGTCAAATCAACATATGTTGGATATTTTATTCCATTTTAATGACGGTGATTAATCTTCGACAAGAATTAAGTCTCTTACCTCCGTCGGCTGCTGGGGGAGATTTTCTCTCTCCTGTTTCTTCTCTCTGCCGGTGCCCGTGAAATATTTACCCACTCAGAGGGGTACGGCGGCTGCCGTTGTCGCTTGATGCTCTTGAAAATTCATCATCCTGAGAAAAAAAACCTCTCAGAAACATGCCTGGGGAAAAAAAAAAAAACGTTGCCACAGTCAGAAGCAGAGGAGAAAGAAAAAAAAAATTGCCACCGATTCTGTCAGTTTACTGAAATATTAAAGGGTCAATAATTGTGTGGTTGTCTGGTGACAGAGGAGAGGTGCTTGTGTTGATGGATGGGAGAGGAGCTCTCAACGAGCGCGAGTTGGCGAGAGCGGGGAGGGAGGGGAGGGAGGGATTAAGATTGAGGAGACACCCCTGAGGGACGCTTTTAACGTTGCATTGTTGCCCCTTCATCGCTTAACGCCCAAATGACTTCGCAACACCGCAGTGACATGATATTGCTCCGAGATAATTAATCTGTTAACACGGATTAGAAAGGTCTAACCCCATCGCTCGCTCGGTTCAAGAGAGGCACAGCTTGTGATACAGACGCCCCCACACGAAAAAATAAATAAATAAATGAAAACGCTCTTGTTCAGAACAGCAGCCTGAACCCAGTCCAGATTACCAAGGCAAAGAGTTAAAAAAAAAAAGCTAAAGTCCTCGCAGTGGGTGCACGGACTGAAGAGGGGGGCTTTTTAAAAGTCCGGTCACATCTTGGACGCGAAGTGGGAAACCCCTGCCTGAAAGGAGAAAACAAGAGGTGAACGGTGGACCTAAAACTGGAGGCAAATTGGCACAAAGTGATGAATTTTAGGAGGAGATGCAGAGAACATGAAAATACTGAGTGGTGGGGGGTGGGGGGAGTGGGTTCCCAGGAAGGGATGCTGAGAAAAAGAAAAAAAAAATGAGGGAGGGAGGGTGAGCAACGGATGGAGCGAACAATGAAGAGAGGGAAAAAGGGGGGCAAAAGCAGTGGATTTGTAGGCAGAAGCAGTTTTCAGTGGAGGCTGCAGGACCGGCAGCATCAACGCTGACTGAGTGGCGGCGGGGAACGTGTAACAGCACGCGATGAGCTGGTTTCAATAAATGTTTAAAAAGATGCTGGGATCTAACCTGATCGGGTAGAGGTGAAAGAAAGAATAAAAAGTGTTTGTCTTCCGCCGGAGAAAAAAAGGGGGGCAGAAGCAGGCGAGAGGAGAGAGAAGTGGGGAGGAGGAGGAGGGGGACGTTGGTTTTTCTGTGTCACTGAAAGAGGAGAGTGGGGGAAGGGAGGTAATGCGAACAAACGGCAGAGAGCACACTCACCGACTCCAAAAGCTTTAGTTTATACGTGTGTATCGGTGAGGAGGAGACGACAAAAATATTATATCATTTATGGGGGGTGGACACGTCAGACCATCCGTCACTGCAACGATAAAATATCACCACTCAACGAGGTCTTAAACCAACCAATTTAATAATTAATCCCCAACAAGCTGTTAGAATAATGTGCAGCAGAATAAAAAGCGATTATTTCTTGTTCGAACATTATTCAGATTAAACAGATTGCATAAATCAAGAGAATTAAGTGAACTATGCCCGTTAGTCGTGGCTTTACAACACAAATAAATACGTTTTAGGTTTCTTTGTAAACAATCACGCATAGTGTTTGTGTGGAAGCAAAAAATATAAAAGATTGCCCCCTAAATCGTATGGGTTAGTTCATCAATTAACAAAAAAGCAGAAAAAAACAACATTATTTCTATTTAAGGCAAGGTGGTCAGTGTACAAAATGACCTTAATAATGACAGAAAACTGATCAAAACCCTTTTATTTATCCTTCGTTCAGAGACGCACCAAAAATGTAAAATTGTTACGAATCTGCAGCAAAAGACATTTGAACTGTTTTTCATGTTTTTAAGGCTATTTCACCTCAAGCATTTTAAAACTTTCTTCATCCGAACAGCAGGCAGTGAAAACTCACACAGTTCCAGGGTCAGATTCTTCTTTACAACAAATGAACCACTTCTCTAATATTTTGTTACATAAAAGGTAAAGTACTTTGATATTTGGTGCCTCGATGTCTTCCGAAAGGCTTTATTACATTCAGATGTTCTGGTAAGAATTTCTAGGAATTCAAACTTTCTACATAGTCATTTGTTTCCTGTGAGACACTGAGTCATGATTAGGATCCGTTTTATCGAGCGCTTTGTGACCAACAGCTTAAAAAAGGTCCAAAATAAACTCAGTTCAGCTACAATTCATTATGGAGGGTTAGATAAACTAAACCTATTAAATAAAACTAGAAATATATTTGAAAATGAAATGTGGAAATAGTGACATTAACAAATTATTTTTCTCTTTGGTTTTAATTTTGAGCATTTTTTTTTTATTGAAATCTCAACACAAACTACCAAATAAAAAAAGATATAAATTATTAAACATTTGGTATACCTATGTTCTTTTGACTTTTAAAAACATTTACTATTACTGATAAGCTCAGGGTTTGGTGTAATTTAAGAAACATAAATAAATGTCCTGATAAAATAAAGTTTTTTTTCTGAGACTGAAACATGAAACCAGGCATCAGCTTTAATAAAAAAAGGCCCACAACCGCCTGAACCAAGACTAGTGTAAAACTATGTTTAGCACTGTATTTACTGTTTGTACTGCAACACACATGTATTTATTTATTTACTGTAGTGTTTGTTTGTGATGCAGCTGCAGAAATTCCTGATCATCGCAGAGTTACTGAACACACAGCCTGATAAAAGCCATCCACAGTAGAGCTGCCGATGGTACAAAGGTGTAAGGTGTTGACTGGGAGGCGTCCAAAGTTCAAACCCTTCCCCACTTTCAGGTCCCCCACCCCGTCAAAAACCCTCTCCCCCTCCTTGTCTTCTACCTTAGCCAGAGTGAGGTGGTACCGTGGGTTGTAGGAGCTCCTGTGCAGCCAGCCCTCCCTCCTGAAGGCCTCCTGCAGGCCACAGTTCAGCTGGTGGAGGTGAAGCTGAGGCTGGGGGCTCAGGTACAACACCTTCCCGCTGAAGTGCTTCAGCTTCACGGGGAAGCTTACGGCCACGGGCGGGTTGCGATCCAAACGGGCGAACTTGCGGAGGATCTCGGCGGCGTCCGCCACCTCGGCGGGGCCGCGCAGCACCAGGAGGCACAGGGTGACGTGGAGCTTGGAGGCCGTCTGCCAGTGAGGGGCGGAGGAGGGGAGCAGGGCGGTGAGCTCGTCCTGCAGCTGCTGGAAACAGGAGAGGATGGCGGGAGTGTTGGCCCTGAAGGTGATGAAGTGCGTGGGTTGTTTTTTAGGCGGACGTCCACCTCGCTTCTCCTCCGTCTGCTCCAGAGGGGCGGATGGGTTCTGAGAAGAAGAACCAACAGATAAACAGCTAAAGATAATCTGTGACAGCAAGGAAATCAAGGAGAACTGCACCATCCACACCTGAGGCTCTGCACTGCTTTCTTCCCATTCTTCAAATGACTCCTCCTCACCATCTTCTCTTGCAGACAATTCGTCTGGAAATGACGTTGACGAAGGCTGATGTCTAAATTCAAACAGGTTGATCAAATGAGTAAAAACTAAATTGGAAGGTTTAGCTTTAAAACCAAAGCTTCACAGTGAAATACATTTCAAACGGAACTTCTAGCCCCACGTTTTGTTTTTTCTTGCGACATTCCTCCTAAACCCCTGAAGTTACTTATTTATCCAGATTTTGTAAAAAATCCCAGACAACTCAAGCCCTCAAGATGTTGGAACATTTGAATGATCGTCAAAGAAATCATCAGTCAAAAGATTTAAAACCTCTTTCTCACACACCCTCCACATATTCTTTCACAGATAAAGAAATTCTGACTTTATCTTTATTACAAAAGTATTTTTCCATTTTACATCATCTGAGATATGAAGCGGAGTTCAGATATGCTGGTTTTCTGTACAGGAGGTTTGTTTTTTTGTCTGATCTGAGTCACAGATAAAAGATAAAAATAAACTGCAGACCTATTTGCAGCCTCCTCTGCAGCGCACAATCCACGAGACTGCTGCTGTTCCTGTGAAATGTTTCCTCCACAATGCGTTAAGTAAAAGGTGTGATTCATCTCATTCAGCTTGTCCTCCTCCACATGTCTGATTTTAGTTTGAGAATCACCCTCGCCTTGCCCGCCGACGGTCATTTGCTGCAATTCTGCTGTTTCGGCATCAAGGTTTCCTGCGTTCTTTTCCTCTGAAATAAATATTTATAGTAATTAACTGTAATTCTGCAGACATTTTATGGTTATAAGTACAGTCAAACAGAAATGAAGAGTCTTCATTTACTCTTTACTTCCTCCTCCTTTCCAAAGGGGGGAGCCAGAGATTGACCGGTGGAGCCGAAAACCCTGTCAGTTCTGGTGTGGCGGTCCCAGACCCGGTGCCCTTTGTGACTGAAGTACTGGATCCTGTGTCTGGGCAGGGCCAGCTCAGTTGAGTAGTCACAGTCACAGGGGTTCGTGTCCCAGTTGAAGTCACAGAAAGGGCGCTCCAGCACCCCCAGAAAGCGGTCCACGTAGCCCACAACAAACTCTGTCGCGTCCACCGCCGGGTCCCACAAGATGCGCGAAATTACCTCGTCAGCTGTGCGCATACGGGGTTTTTTGTTCACCTCTGCTGAAGGAAACAAGAAAGAGTTTAAACAACAGATAATCAACAACCAACCAAAACAGATGGGCCACTTATGTATGTTGTCATCCTCAGCTGACAGTAAACACTGTAAAAAAGGAAGGACCTCTTTCTTCGTGTTGTTTCTGCCTCGCCATTTTGTTCCCGCTGCCTTTTTTCTTTTTGTGCTTTTCCATCTTTCCTTCATCCTGTTTGTCATCGGTGTCAAGAGATACGGCATCTGAATCACCCAGGGGGGGATTACTAAGAAATGAGAGCAGAGGTAGTGAGAAAATCTAATTAAAAATATGCACAGCAAACATGACAAACGGGGGGATATTTTATCTAAATCCAAACTGTAAAACAATGGCTTGTTAAGCATTTCTATTTGAGACGAAGCAGAACAAAAAGCCTAAAACTAAAGATGAAGAAAAGATCTAAAACTAAATGAGATTTTCATGCTTCTTGGCGAGATGAGCAAACCTGTGCGATAAATGACATCTGTTGCCAAAGTGACACTTCCCCATCAGGAAATAATGGCAGACTTTTAACTCATCCTCATTCAATCCAACCGACTCTGAAAATGAAAAAACAAAAGAAGGATAGACAGGAGGACAGGATATTAAATTTTTTCTCTGTAAAATGAGAAAACAAGTAATGCAGCCTTTTTTAATTCCAAAAAAAGACAGCAGAAATAAAAATAAATTTTAAAAAGTCATCATGTTCTTGTATACAGACTGACTTCTTGTGCTTACAGGTATGAAACAATCAAAGGAAAAATTACAAACATATATAAAATTTAACTTTTAAGTTGAAGGGAACAGTGGTCACAGCTAATCAAAATGTTAGCTTTGCTAACTCATAATCCACTAACTAAAAATGTTAGCGTTGCTAACGCTAAACATGTAAAAATCAGCGGAAGCTAACACTAACTGCTAACCGCTAAGACAACTGTCCCGTTACATGTCTTTGTCTCCTTCAAGCTGAAGACTGGTGGGGCCGACACAAAATTGTTGATGTTAAGTCGTTAGCTGTTAGCGGACTTAAAGTTGACATAATCTAATTTAGCAGAAGCTTATCGGTCCACTAATGGTTTTCAAAGCTAGTGAAAAAGCTAGTCAAGTCCACTAAACGAAGAATATTCTCCACTATTAGTTGTTAGCTGATTTCCAGATTCATGCCCGCCAATAGATATATGGTTTTCATTCACACACACACAAAAAAACTTCCTCAGACTAAATAACCCAGCAAACAGAAAGTGAACAAATATTTACTAATTTAATCTAATTTTTATCTACTGTAAATGTTCCTGTTTTTCTCATCTTAAAGAGCATTTAAAAGAACTAAACAAGTGTGGATGTGACATTTCCTGTCATATATACTTCCTGAGAGTCTAATCCCATTAACAGGTGGTAATGACTCAAGATGGCGGTCAAGGGGTTCAGACATGGCCGACACTCCAATCAAACAAGCACCCACCCTGTCCAAACATCTAAACAGGGCTGAATGTAACTCAGATAACATATCAGTACTATTACTGTAAAGGCTTTCTTTACTGGTGAGATGATTCCAGCTTCTGGGGCAGTCTTTGAACTGCTTCCAAACATTTCAAGTTCCTGGAAGCATTGCTTAAGTTAACCCCCCCCCCCATTCTTTGGAATTTTTATCTGGATTTGCAGCCAATGACTGGAGCATAAGAAAACGAAGCAGACAGTTAACCCTATCCTCCTCTGGAGGTCAGAGTCTGGACTCGTTTCCTAAATCCAGGAAATTTTCCCCAACGGGACATCTCAGCAGGGCGTTAAATAAATTTGGTCACCGTCTATCCTTCTTCCAGCTCTACTCTCAGTGTGAGGGCCAAGAACCACATGAAACCCTGACTGATTCAAACTGCGCAGAAAATACAAAAATGTGGGAATTTACGTATTCTGCAATAAAACTAGATTATGAAATTTACAGGGAAACTGGTTGTTGACACTGTGAGTCTCTTAAGGTTTGTTTCCACCAAAAAAGTGATGAAAAAAATCAATCAATGTGAAATAAAATAGAGATGAGTGTTAGTGTTGAATATCCAATTCTATGAAAAGTTTTGTATAAAAGGAAAAAAAAAACAATACCGGGGTCGAATCACGTTTTTTTTCTCTGTGCATGCTATCAGTGAGGACCTGATGGGATCCTAAACAAACAAAAGGTAGAAAAACTGTTGTTTTAATCTACTGGGTCATTTGGGTAAACCTGTAGAAACCACAATGAGGCAACCTTACTAAGTTAAAACTTTATAGTAATTTAACACAAAGTTTATAGTGTAAAAGCAACTGGTCAACATTCTATAAAAGTACAAACAAATTAAATTAAACTCTAAATTTAAAAGGAGTCTGATTCAGGCCTACATCTCGTCCAAATCAGTGGTTCCTAAATATTCTAGTACCATCCTTTCTGTGTTGCTACTTGTGACTGAAACATATAATCAGCAGTAAAATAAAATAAAGCTGAACACAAACGACCTTAATGTGTCCTTTGTTTAATTATGAAGGCAACAAACAACAAAACATGTCAGAGCGCAGAGGTGGAACAGTTAGGGGGTTTTCCATCAGTGCGGTTGCAGTGGAGCCAGTATTTGCTCAGCACTAGTTCTTCCAGTTTCGACCACCAAAGCACCGGATTCAGACACAAAACCAGTGTTTTACTGGGCCAGAAGACAGTATTAATTTTGTCAAAGATTA
>JAVKLF010000042.1:8158900-8169019 GCA_034783495.1 Millerichthys robustus
ACTTGAGAATTTTATCTCTCATTTCCTTATCTCTGTTAGTTTAACTAGTTTCTGCTACTTTTACCTTCTTTTTGCTAACTTTATTTTTTACTTTTTTGCAATTTTTCTACTGATTTTTCACTTTCTTTGCCCTACTTTTAACAAAAGTTGTTCAAATTCAACTTGCGTTAACAGTTTTGTTATTAAACCCTTTCAGCAGCTTTCAGCATTACGCATTCACACTGCATTTTGGAAGGAAGTTTTTCTAGGTTATCATCATCATCATCATTATTATTTCCTGGTGCAAAACCAGTGGTACATAATGGAGCTTACTGTAAACTGAGAGAGGTGTAGAATGAAAATAAGTCCTGCTGCACAGATTGCTTCTCACTTTGTGTGCTGTAGCTGTGAGCTGTTGTCTTGTTCTGCAGGTCCTTGGGCCGAATGACTTCCGACAGCTAGCGTGGCACGTGCTCATGGGTAATCAGGTCATATGGAGAAGCGCAGACCCTGGGCTCATTCAGTCTGCTTTTACAGTCCTCAAGGTATTTGCCTGGCAAAACCTTCACACCTGGATAAAAATAAAGATGAAATAATTTGTTTCCCTATCATTAAAGAGAAAATAACAAACAAAAGTCATCCTTACTGGCTCTGTCATTAGATAAGTTATGTTTAAGGTGAGGATTTTACAATCTTCAAGTAATTTAAACTTTTGTGTTCCTGTTAGTCTTTGCTGCCAGTCGGCTGTGTGCGCTCCGTGCCGTACAGCGCTCAGTATGAAGAGGCCTACAAATGCAACTTCCTGGGTCTCAGCCCAGACGTGCCTATCCCAGCCCACGTCAGCTCCTCAGGTGAGACCCCGGCCTCCGGATCTCAGCGTGGAACTTCACAGGTTATCAGCTGAAACTCTCAGGACACGTCGGGACGACTGTTGCACCTGTTTGTGTCTTTTTGTCATGTAGAGTTTTCGGTGCTGGTGGACGTCGCTGTCAGAAGCTGTCAGATCTCATGTGAAGACGATATCAGCCATCTTTATCAGTTCACCATCAGCAGCGCCAACACACAACCCACAGACAGAGGTGAGTTCTGTTTTTCACCACTGCATTTTATGTGGCCCACGAGTGCGTCAAAGATGAATTAATGTCTTAAAATAAGGGTTTGCAGCTTTGAAGTCTGCACTGACCATAAACTACATTTCCCATAATGCATGTTTATTATTTCACCCACAAAATGACACATCCCAGTGATGGAGGTACAGTGTTCAAAAGCAGCTGGTAGCCGGTGAAATTTGTCATGTAAAATCTCCATTTCACTGCATTTTTGTTGGCTACATTTGCTGAGGCCCAGTTATCCTGGGAAGTGGGAATTTCCCACTTACAAGTCATAAACTTAAACTGGAAAATCCCTCCAGTCGGAAAGTGAGAGAGTTCATAATTTAAGGTTGTGGCCACTCACGACAACTCAACAATTGATAAAACCATCCAAAAAACAATTTTTAGTTTTACTCGTAATAATATTTTTGTATTATATATTTCACATTTAGTCAGTACATAGTACCTTTCAGAGTTTATAAGAGAAGGGGTTAAAATGCTGCTTCTATGCACGAAACACCACGTAGAGCTCAGTTATTTTTTGGTAGTGCTATTCAGGTGTCGCGGTGAGACGAGGAATGTGAAGTTTTGTTTTTTTTTCCCAACCAAAGTTGAACACGAAACGTTAAAGTTAATTACAACTGGCCCTTTGAGGGCCACCATAATGCTCATGTGAGTTGGAATCTACTGTTCGTTTGTCGTCCAGGATTTCTTTTTTTATAGCATTCAGCACATTTACATAAGTCCAGCACAGAGTTTAAATTGGCTTACACCCAACAAAGAATTAGTAGCTGCCTCGCTGCGTTTTTGACCTTTCAGCTGACTCGTCATTGGAGACTTGGCTTTAACGGAGGGAAACCTTAACAACGAGAGCGTTTCTGACAGAAGTTGACATCCTGCTGCAACTCACAGTAGAAGAAAAAAGTGTTTTTTTTTTACCTCATCCCTTTTTAGTTGGCCTTCACTATGAATTCAATTTCAGTTTTGTGATGGAAACCAGAGCAGCAGTTTTATGTGCTCGTAGTAAAACAGTTCAGCCTTAATAAATCTTTTTTTGTTGGTTTTTTTTTACAGCACCTGAAGTTACATCAGAAACTAATTATCATGTCTCTACATTTCCCTCTTCTTGGCAGATTAGATTCAGACATGTTCTGTAATCAAGTTTTCACATATATAGAACCTTTGGAGTGATGGTTGGTTCTTTTACTCTTTGTGCTCAGGTCCAACGTTACTGAACAAGCTGGAGGTGGCGCTGTCTAACGAGAACCTGTCTGTGGACGTCGTGTCTCACTGCCTGCTGTGTTTGAAGGAAGAATGGATGAAGTGAGTAAAAAAAACATGTTTGTTCTTAATTGATGTTTTTAAACGGAAACGCTAAAACTCCCGTTCCTCTTTCAGCAAAGTGAAAGTGCTGTTTAAGTTTTCCAAAGTGGACGGTCGCGGGAGGGAGGACACCCAGAAGGTTCTGGCCCTCCTTGGCGCCACAGGGCCCGGCGAGGAGGAGAACGTGCGACTGCTCAAGTACTGGATGACCGGACTGAGTAAAACCTACAAGAGCCATTTAATGACGGCCGTGCGAGGAGCAGAGAGGAGCCCCAGTCAGTGAAAGAAAAAAAAAGTAGGGGAAGGAGCAGGTGATGGGTAAAGAAGAGGGGAAAATGATCTAAATGCTAAACGAAGCGAGTCTTTTCACGGGGTGTTTTGTTGACCGCTGGAGCACTGTGATTGGATGATTCTGCTCATCCATTATTGTCTTTTTAGGTAATGAGAAATCTATTGTGTTCTGATTATCCTGCTCAGATTAACGCAATCTGTAAATCTGGGATAAAGCATGGATGGGCTTCCTCGTCAAGTAGAACCTCAAAATGTAAAGTTTAACTTATTACCAAAAGCCTTTGCACTTTGTTTACTCATGTAGATGTTTCAAAATAAAATAAACTTATCAGCTTGACAACTTTTTTTTTTTAATTCCTCAATTGGCTCCATCTTGTGGTGAACGGGAAGAATAAAGGAGGAGGAAGGGATTAGGCTTCTACTCAAGTGGCTCTCCTCCAACAAGTCCCACTTTTTAAGGTTTTCTAACAAAAAAGTGTTTATAAAAAAAAAGTTCTCGCTTTAATGCGTTCAAACACTTCAGCAGAATTTTGGCTGCCTAATGAGCCAAACTCCAATCCAGCCAATAAAACTCAAAAACATACGATTCAAATTAAATCAAAAGTTTGTTTACCTTGACCTAAACTATGCAATTGTGCAAAAACTAACAAAGAATACAGTCTTATCCTCTGGATCAAAATACAATATAAAACAGGACAAACTGTAGTGTTCCTTTTTCTTAAAAAATAAAAAAAAAAAAAAACAATGTGTTGAGTAATACCGCCTTTTAAGCTCCAATCTGGATTTCATTTGGCACAACTAGATCCAAAAAAAAGGCACAGGATTTATAGCGGTTTTATAAATCGGGTGCATATTTTCTCATGTGAAAGGGACGCGAGAAACGCGACTTTATATTTGTCGCTGCGTTGTGGAGCCAAAGGTCAAGAAGTTTTGACTCGATGATGCCACAGGGAGTTTTGAGACGTTTACTCGCCGCTCTCTCAAGTTTCCATTTCCCCCTCAGCACTGATGGTGCTTGAGTGAGCTGTCCACTTTCCACTTTGGCCCACGTTTAGAAAGAACACCCAGAGGACGAATTCGCTCTCTGACTTTGTTCTTCCTCTCGTCAGTAACCAGTCTCTCTCTTGATTGAAATGCAAAGCAACAGGATGCCTCACATCACCCGAAGTGTGTCAGAACGACATGAGGGTGACAGCTGGTAACAATACTGAACATCATCATCACATGAGCACATCTGCGGAGCTGTTTTTTTTTTTTCTTAAACAGTGACGACTATTGAGAGCTGTCACACATGGAATGACTTGCAAGTTCTGGCAATACTGTGTTGCAATCCAGCTTGATGAATATATATAGAATCTTTTTTTTGAAGTTGCTCCTGTGATGATTAAACAAGATGATAATGACTCTGAAGGGATAAATAGCAGGGTGGGGGTCTACAGGGGCAGAGGTGCGGGGGAGAGTCTGAAATGAAAAACATACGGTCCAACTGCATGACTAAGCCTCCTCGGCCCCTGTTTGAAAGGAGGAGGGGGGGTGTCAGGGAATGTGGGGAGCAGGGGGGAGGGAGCCGGGTCAGTCAATAGTGAGGTGAAACGTTTTGCGGTGGGTGGGGCTGAGCCTTATAGAGAGCAGACAAGCAATCCAGGCGAGCACTTTCACTTTGAGTCGAGCCTGTCTGGGCGAGGAGTGACCAGAGGGGGGGGGGAGGCTGCCAGAGCGTCTCTGCTGCTTTATTCATTAACCACTTTTTAAAGAAAAAACAAGGGAGTGGTTGAAAAATATTCAGGAAAATTCCAGGCCAGCAGCAGTGAAAGGAAGAAAAGAGAAGGGAGGAATTTAAAAAAAAAACAACATCAAGAAAACAAAAAGCTTTGAAAAAAGAAAAGGGAAAGGCAGCAAACACTCAGGCTTTCAGTGGGGAAAAGTGAAAGAGAATGATGGCGCGATATGATTGATGAGGGCCATCTTTTTTTGGAAAGTACCAGAGAGGGGGGAAACGAAGAGGACGAAAACGCAGAGGAGATGTGACCGAGGAGGCTGAAACGTCAAGCAGTGAGCGAGGCAGAAGCGTGCTCTTGTCAGAGACCTCAACAAACCCACAGAGGAGGAAACTTTGCTTTTTCACAGACTGACACACGCAGACCCGTCTGAGGAGAGATTACTGACAGCAAGAGCAATGGAGACGTGTCCATTCATGGAAAAATAAAGGATGTCACTGCAAGGTGAGACATAAAAACACAGCTTTGCATCAATGCTTCACTCTGGCTGTCCTTTTTTTTTTCTGTGGCGGTAGAATGGTACAAAGGTTAACACGCTCTCTTTCTTAACACTTTCTTAATGATGAAGTTAGTTTTCTGCTTGGAGTAAAAGTTATACAACAGTCGAGCATGTTTTCTACTATTTCTGTGCACAAAAAATTTATAAATAAATAATTAAAAAGCTCATCCACGCAGGAAATGATGCAATGTTTCTCACCAGGTATTCAGTTTGAACAAGCTACAAATAAAACCACAGAAAGTTTCCACCTTTTTTTTTTTTTTTTTGTATCTGAACGTTGTCTCTGTTTTCTTCCTCGCAGTTTTCTTGTTGCTATCGCTTTTTATTGTCCAATGTGGTGGATGTGACTTTGACTTGAAAGGCGTGGAAAACCTGAAGGTGACAATCGACTCTAATCCAACTGGATTTGTAAGTTTCCCCGCTTTCTAAGGTTTAAAGTCTAAGCTGTGTGTTTTCTCTGTGTGTGTGTGTGTGTGCGTGTGTGTGTGTTTTTAAAGGAACTTGCACTTGTATTGAAATGAAGACGTGTTTGAAAGTGAGCAACATGTGTAAAAGCAAACAACAAAAAGAAGCCGAGGTGATCAGGTTTCTTCTAATCTGATGAATTGCTGGAGTTATCAGATGTCAAACAATGTGCTGCTTTACTTTCTTTGAGGTTTTAGTTGGTGAATTAATCACAATGATTTACTTTAGTCTATAAAAGCATTTTCCTTATTTTTGAGGGTCTAAACTCATCTTTCTTTCTTTGTCTTTTTCTTTCAGAGGAAAGTATTTCCCAAAGATTACCATGTAGTGCATCGTTACACCAAAAGCATGCTCTGTGAAACTGACCCGGTGAGTTTCCTAATGGGTAAACTGTGATGTAGTTATGTCCTTTTTTAGTCTTGATGGGTTTTAGAAGTATTGCTTGGACTGAGCAGCTGCAGTTTGTGTTCGTCTCCCTGGCAGTGTTGCGTCTTCTCCGCAGCAGTGGTCCTCCTGGACTCCTGGAACGTGCTCCTCACGAACCTCTGGGTCGAGCACGTGAATCACACCCTAATCCTCGAACTCAGGCAGACACTGGACAAAATTATTGCAAAGAACGAAAACGTGGAGGTAAGTTTTTTCCAAATGACGGCGTACAGCTGACGTCTCTGGTGTTTCCTCGATGATGTCATCATTTCGTTTTGCAGAGGTTCCTGGAGGAGACGGATCTTGCCAAGTTCCCCACCACATCCTCCCCACCGGAGGAACTCCTAAAGCTGACATCGGAACTTTTTGAGCGATGGCTTCGGATCGGGTGCTCGCCTTCCATCGAGTTTTGCCTTCCACCCACGTTGCCCCCACCTGTTCAAAAGAAGGACTACAGTCTGTCCAGGGCCAGACTCCTAACCACCCGGGCCCTCAACGACAAACAGGAAGGACAACCTGACAAGATGATGGACGCTGCGGCGCCGTCATCCTGTGGACGCTCGCTAACAGTTTCTTATTTCGTCTTCGTTTGGAACCCTTTGCTATTTGGACTCTACTGGTAGTTGCTTGTCATAGCAACTTTTCTTTCTTTCTTTCTTTTTTTTAATCGGATGCACGTATAATGCAAAAACAATTTCTGGCACTGAATATTTTTTTGTGGTTTTGATGCAGTAAACGTTCCTAATATGAAGTGACAGGCACAGGTTGCATTTAAAGCCCCAAAGTTAGCTCTTCTGGTCACTGTTCAGTAATATCAAATATATTTATAGACTTATATCACTCTCCTGAGCAAGCTCCACTTAGTTGTGCTTTTCAAGCTAACCAGATAAAAGCGGAACTAGCCGATGCACATATCCATAATTTCCATGTGTTTGGTATTTCACTGTTTATGATGAATGTTGAGAGGGGAGAACATGGCAGTTTTTTCTGAGTTTATTTCTGTACATGGATGTAAATTAAATGCATTTAGATATATGTAATGTCAGCAATTGGTTTGGCTTACCAGATGTGTCCAGAGGTTTTTAAGATTTATTTATTATGGTATTTCTTGTTTGGCAGCAGAGATGGAAGAGTTCATTAACTCAAGCAAAAGAGATTTTATTATCTGAGGGCAGTATTGTACCTTCTCTCAATTATTAACTGAAGAAGTTAAATATTCACACATTTATGTATCAACATTACTCACTGAAGCAACTACAAGAGGCATTTTTTCTTTGTTAAAGCAGCAGTTCAGATGTTTTGACATGGGGTTTTGTAAAATGTCTTTGAGTGACCTCAGTTTTTTTAAATCGCGCTTAATTTTGGATTGATGAGCCAACACAGAGATAGTAAAGTGGATTGCTGCCATCTTTAAAAACAAAAAAAATAGTTGATCAAAAAAGATCTCAAAGATTTCTTAGTGGTTCATTCAAACACTAGAGGAGGTAGGCATCTGACCACCGTAGAGAGGCATTGTGGGTTTGTCCAACTGGGAGGAGACCCCAAGGAAGACTCGGGACACGCTGGAGAGTCTTTGTCTCTCGGCTGGCCTGGGAACCTCTTGGGGTCCCCCCAAAAATGCTGGAAGAGCTGGCTGTTAAAAAAGATGCTCAAGCTGCTGCCTGTCCCCAATTCTGGAACAAGGGGCAGATATTGGATGAATAAATTGGAATATTCTGAATTGATTTTCAAATGTCCAAAATCTATTTAACGTTAATCTGTGTTGTCACATTTATAGATTGGGCGGAGTATAGCTGCTGTGAAAAGCCATTTGGTCTAGTAAGGTTACCGTAGCTTCTTAAAGTATTTTCACATTGTGCGTTTTCACATCTATTTTGTCTTTTAATCACTGAACTGTAAAGAATAAAAGTTGAAATAATAGTCGTCACATGACTGTTTTCAGTGATGACTTTTGATTTGATTTGTATGTAAATTTACAGTGATGCTAATCACATTAGCTTTTCAAAGGCATTTTCAATGGTAAGGTAGCATCTAAGCTAAATGTCGACAGCAGCCCGCTTTTAATTTTTGTTATTCTGCAGTCTTAATTTTGTATGGAAAATCTAAGTCTGTGCTTGACTCCTAGTATTTTAGGTTTCAGGATAAGCATTTTATAATTTCATTGCAACCCTCTGAATCATAACCAATTTAAACCACGAGGTGCTCACCAATAACAGACACCCAATGACTGGTCATTTTCACATTACGCAGTTATTTCTGCAGAAACTATTATGTTATTCCTGCCAGGATTGTACAAGAATGCATTAGAAGTGTAACAGCTAGCTGCTGCTATTTGTGTTGAAGCACAACCATCAAAATGTAATTTAAAAATGTGATATGCAAGTGTCTGCAATGCAGAGGTTGATAAAATAACATTCACGTGAACGCTGACATTTTTGAGACTGAAGTTTTTTAAAGACGACAGCAATCCACTTTATTTTTGGCCTAACTCAGACTAGCTGTTAGCTTGAATTAAACTATTAATCCAAACTGAGGTCCTTCAAAGACCTATCTACAACAAGTAAGATATTAACTGTTCATAACTTCTCCACAGAACCCCACTTCAAAAGATCTGAGCCATTCACTATTTCTTTTGATACATTTGAATTTGAAGGTTTTAAAGCTTGCTTTTTTCCCTCTTTTTCTTTTTACTTCAGTAAATTATCAAAGATGTTACTTCTGTTAATAAGAACAGTTTAAACTCTGATCCTGTTTTAAGAGTTGTTGTGTTGGCAGTTTTTTCTATATTCTTGCATTTCAGCACCAAAAGTATGCATTTGTGTGAACTGAACTGTGACAGTCAATTTACAAATATCTTTCTCTGCAAACCAATTGAAGCCTGAAAGAATGAAAGAATGAATCTTGACAGCTTGTTTTTGGGGGAGTTTAGCTTATGTCTGAATCTATATATGAGGAATAAAAACCCAATCGTTATTGCCAATCGCTTGTCTCTGCTTGTACACTTTCTGACACGTTGCCTGTACCATTGTCCTCCCAAGGCTCCCTCTGGAGTGTCTTTTGCCAACAATCACCAGGGAAACAAACTTGTCACGTGATTTAGATGTTTAGATGTGAAGCATTCTTCTTTTTAAAAACAGAATTAGGGTTAGGTTTGTCTATAACATTTGAAATCAATAAAAACTGAACAGTGGTGGATCAACAGTTCTGCTATTTCGCTAATAACAAAACAAATTTTTGGTTTAGCAGATTACTAACCAAGTAGCTTCCAAAAAAAATTGAGCTCTGGTAGGCTCATTTCAAATCCACTAACAAAAACAATGTTTAAATGACACACCTTGAGTTAGCAGTTATCCATTGGCATCAGCTTTCATTAAACTGAGTTCTGCTAACTTTTTAAAGTCTGCTAACAAAAACAATGTTTAAATAACAAACCATGAACAGTTAGCAGTTAGCATTAGCTTCCATTTATTACCCTTACCTTTAGAGGGATTTGGTGTTTACTATGGTTATATTTGTTTTAGTTAGCAGATTGGAAGTTAGCAAAGCTAACTTTTTTATTAGCTGTGCCCACCACTGAAAATCAAGTTTTTATAATGGAGAATTGGAAAATAACATAAACTTAATATTGAAATGTCATGTATTTTGTTTTATAAAAGGTGACCAGTTCCTAGAGTGTGTCTCAGTTTTAATTTATGAGAATTTAAGAGTGTTATTCTGGAATGGGTGTTAAATCCTGCTTTCCCAGACGGGATCTTTCACAAGGGTTTCAGTGTCAGAACCAAGCTGGCTCTTTGGATTTGTTAGCTCCTGTAGAAAGGCCTGATTGTGACTCAGACCCTGTGGCAGTTCTTGTCCTGGATCCCTGCCTGCAAATGACCCCAGAATTATAATAATGAGTAAGTTTTTGATTATTATATGGTTGGGACTTTCCAGAGAGGTCAAAATGACCCTGCTCATCCTCTCGCGTGGATGTTTTCAACTCAATTTTGGAGACAAGTCGTTGAAAATATGCTTCTGTTTTTTTTTTCCTGGCAGATGGGAGCTAAGCGCCGAAGGAGCCAGCTGAATTCCCGTAAACAGGGTGGTACAGGAGGAGGGGAGGAGGAAGAAGAGGAGGAGGGATTTTAAACCACGTGGCCGCTCCACTAAACGGAAGCTGGCTCGCCAAGATGTCTGCGCCGGATGAGCACACGTTAGCCGAAGAAGAGGAGCTGGAAGAGATGGACGAGGGGGAAGAAGACATGCAGGAAGAAGAAGAAGAAGAAGA
>JAVKLF010000042.1:8169119-8185349 GCA_034783495.1 Millerichthys robustus
ATTTGCATGTGAGTTCACTTTGCATCCCTTTTTAAAAGCACACTTTTTAACTTGGATGAAGAAGTCTTTTTGAACGAGAAGCAGTACATCTTCAAAAAAAAAAGTCCAGTTGCCCCCTTTTTTTTAGCTACCGGTACTTATAAAATAAAGTACCATTCTATGGAAGTCACAAAGGGACAGTAGTGGATTTATTTATTTTGCCTTACCTGGCATTATATTTGTGCCTGCTGGTTTAATAATAAATTCACATGCAGGCCATTATATGAGAGTCACTGCTTTAATTCAGCTTCAGCATTAATGTATCACAGACTCACACAGAGATGTATAGAATATGTTAAAATATTTTCCTCGGTGCAGCCACGCAACATCACCGTCATCAACCTTAATTTGTAAGGACACATCCTGTAAATCCTGGTAAACGGATATTTGAAAATAAAGGTTTCATTGAATACAGTTAATACAAACCAGCACAATTGCTCTGTATCATCCTGGTTTTCCGGTAACCGCTTAGTAAAAGTTCTCAACCAGAAACGGGAGGAATCTTTCTTCTTACTTTTGCCAGCTTCAAGTTATTTGAGCGACCATTGTGGGTTTTTGTTTATTAACAGAGGGGTACCAACAACTGTTTTGTGCATGTCTGGGTTTTATCTGCGCTGCAGATCGAAGTACGCAAAGGAGCAGACCTCTGCGAACAAAAGCTGGCATTGCATCTAGTCCAACCCTTTCAGTCATGCATGACTGAAAGGCACAGAGAATGATGAGACGAACCCCTGACACCATCTAGCATTTCGGTTGTGTTATTGCAGAGAAATGCAGACAGACCAGCTCCACCGTCATCAGCAGTAAATCCATCTAAACTCTGAGCACATTGGTCTCAACAACGTCACTGAATGAAAGGGAGAAAAATGTCAGCTATAATTACTTTTTTAAAACAAAGTAATCCCAATTGATGATATTGCTTTGTTCTGTGTGACTTAAACCTTTATAACTGAGCTTTTATTTAGAATTTAAAAACTATGCAGCACTTCTAAGTGTTTAGTTTAACAGAGAGCAAATATTTACATGACGTTAAGAAGTGGTCGTAGTTTTAATCTGCACAACCAGAGTTCATGACATGTTTGCTTCTAAATCAAAACTGTTGGAACAGTTTAGCTGTTAGGGGCCAAATCTTTAAAACCGTGGTGTGTGTGTGTGTGTAGACAGAAATGTGACTGCATTCTTTCATCAGATTTATAAGGATTTGCGTGGTTACAGCACTCTCATAAAGGGTCTGTCATAATAAAATTTTACACATGCACAGGCATGGTTTTCACCCACAGTGAACTAATGGGTCGAGCAGAACAAAAACGACTTTAGGGTAGGGCAAACATAAATGACAGCAGCATTTCTTAACAGAAGGCATGTCTTCGGCATGGTGGACACTAAAATTTTAAACAAAGATCTGCAGCGGGGTGACAGTGAGCTTCTGCCTTGCCAAATTCTAACTTGATATTTGTAGATCTGACTGATTTATAGTAATTTCTGTGTTTTTATAAAGTAGGTTGGCTGTGGTGGCCATCTTGAAATGGGTTGACCCGTAAAGGTAATTAGTTGTAGATCTACATCCAATTATCATTACTGGAAAGTTTCATTAAAATTGGTCCAGTAGTGGGTGAGATATTTTGTTAACAGACAGACGAGTAAACAAAGACGCAAGTAATTGCATTATCGGGGCGTAATCTGCTGATTAAAGGCAGAACATAGACGCAAACCGAGGTGAACAGAATTTTGTGTTTTGTTTTTTTAAATACTGGTCGTACCTGTTACCGTTTGTGTCAAGGTTTAGTTAAAAACGGCTTTTATCACTTCTGCATCTACATAGATGACAATTAAGAAAAAAAACACAATGCCACTGATGTGTATCTTTTAATGGTTAACCCCGATCACAAAATTACTCACCATTACTTTTCCTTTTTAAGTGGAGATTCAAACTTGTTCAGCTTTTCGCAGACACTTTATCAGAACTCTAAAAGCTCGTCGTTCAGTGCTGCTTCTCCTGGTGAATGTGCTGAACGTCTTTCAGGCTCCTGGTGATGCGCATGCACAACCTCCACGGTACCGAGGGGGAGAACGAGGAGAAGGAAACCAGCGACAGCGAGGAGAGCGATGAAGATGAGGTCGATGATGAAGACAAGAAACCGCAGCTGGAGCTCGCCATGATGCCTCACTATGGAGGCTTTAACAGAGTTCGAGTATGTTGTCTTTTTTTTTTTTTTAAAACACCAACGATGAAGTGAACAACACCAGAGTAGTTTGGCTCTTTGATTTCCAGGTGACCCAGTTCGGACAGAACTCGCTAGCTGCAGTGTGGTCCGAGAAGGGACAGGTGGAAATATTTGACCTCCGACCTCAGCTGGAGGCCGTCCACAGCTCTGCTGCCATGGCTGCTTTCATCCAGCAGCAGAAAGAAGCTGCGGCTCTCTTCAGTTTCTCCGGACACATGAGCGAAGGTTTTGCGATAGACTGGTCACCTAAAGTACCTGGTGAGTCGGGGAGAAGTATCTCTAACTCTTGAACTTTTTCCATGTTTTGTCACATAAAGATGACAAATTTTGAAGGATTCTGCTGGGATTTTACGGAATACACCGAAAGAAAGCAGGGCATGAGTGAGAAGTGGAAGGAAAACGACGGACGGTTTTCAGAAATTCTTACAAATAAGGATCTGAGAAGTCCTGCGGGAAGGTGGAGAGGTCCTCTGTTTGGAGAAACAAACTTTAAATCAACATTAGTTCCGCTGTTAGCTGTTTGCTGATTAGTGGAACCATACCCTTCACTGCATGTTACCTGTTGTAAATTAATCTACAACAGGTAACATATTGTTTTTAATCTTTCAACAAAACCTCACTTGAAAACGTCTAATTGATCTCTTCAAGTATCTTATTTAACATTTGGAAACAAACACATCAACCAGCGAATCTCTACCTCCCACAGTTTCAAAGATCTTGAGTTCTGTTAGCAATCGGAGTATTTGTTGGGTATGACTTTGAGCTACTACCACACCAAAGTTAACGTCAGAATCTGTACAGGTAACTGAGCTGTAGCCATGTTTGTGCTTGCTAAGGTCAACCAGTGGCGGCAGCCATCTTGAATCAGGCTGACTCTAAAAGTTAATTGATTTGCATCAATTGTTCATGAGATATTTTGCTGACAGCCACACACACAAGTGATTGTACTGTGATCCTGCACTAAGTAAGCGATAGAGACAAAATAAAATATCAATTGAAATGTTTTTTTCCCCCCAAACAGGTCGTCTTGTCAGTGGCGACTGCAAAAAGAACATCCACGTGTGGGAGCCACGAGAGGACGGGGCCTCGTGGAAGATCGACCAACGGCCCTTTAGCTCCCACAGCAAGTCTGTGGAGGACCTGCAGTGGTCGCCCACCGAAGCTACAGTATGTATGACAACAGTGATCCTGTCCCTGCGAGAGCTGAATGAAAGCCTAAAGCTGGGCTGTGAACTAAATTCCTCCGGGGGCCACAGTTGCTGAAAGCCAAGCTGAGTGGGCTCCACAGAAATGATCTATGACAGAGGATCATTTATATAAGAAAACCAAATTGATTTCTAAATAAAAATCTAGTTTTCTGTAAAAGAGAACTCCGACTAGTTGTAGCTTTTGTGTTAGCTCCTGAGCTAATAGCATTAGCTCCCAATTTAACACATTTATTTATATTTTATAGCATTGGCAAACACCACATATTTATTAGTAATTAGTAATGCCATATGTATCACTGATAAATATGCGGTGTTAGTTCCTAAGCTAGTATTATTAGCTTGGGAACTAAAGCTTTATTGCCATTAATATGTACTAATAAAAAGTTAAAAGACTAAAGCTGAGGTTCCCCTTCCATGAATCAGCTCTGTTGTCCTCCATCACTTTCAGTTTCAGGCTGAGTCATTTCTAAATTCTCCTCTCTGTTAATGAGCTCCGGTTTCATTTAAAAGGGCTGAACTTGTACTGTCCCAAAATTAACCTTCCAGTTGCTGGATGGAGCTCGCACCGGGAACACCTAGTAAGCGTCATTATTTACCCAGAATGCTTTGCAGCCCAAATATTATGGCGACGTGTGTGTGACAATAGTCTTGTTTTTATAGTTGAAGTAAATGTTTATCAAATTATGTCTAATGTTACGACGAGTCGGAGGTCCTTTTAACTCATCTCAACCCTGGGGCCGGATGTGGCCCCTAGGCCACCAGTTGAGCAGCCCTGGCCTAAACGCACATTCGATCCTACGCACGTTATAGGTAGTCGCAGCCTCGAGTGTTCTCCCCGATGCTCGCTGACTTTCTCATCGTGCAACAGTTCCATCATACTGAACTCACCTGAGCTCCACAGCTGTTACATAAACAGTAGATAAGTAATAAAAAGCAGGGCGTGAACGGACTGAGTGAAGTGGTTGATTGGAATGATCGAAATCATGTTGACATTTCGAGGAACACCTGTTACAACTTTGTTTCCAAGCAACAAACGTCTCGGACTGAAAAAGTGGCCCAACTTGTTTGTTCCGCGTGTGATGTGGCTGTGAACTTCTTGTTTCCTTAACAGTACAAACGGTGCTTCACGTCAGACACTTTGGACCATCAGCATGATTTATACGGCACACTTCCTGCTGGAGTATGGGTCCAAAAGATTCCAGTGGCACAAACTAAAGTTTCATTATTGCTCAACGGTGGAGCCATAAAAATATTGTCACCGTTACCCAAATATCTCCTGAACCCCTGGATGGATTTTAATGAAACTTTGGGTAAATAATTATATTTTTAAATGTAGAGTCAGTCCAATTCAAGATGGCCGCCACATTTAACAGAGCTATGTTTTGTCAAAATATGTGTCAAATTTTAAACATTCACTTTTATTGTGTAGATATAAATATACAGATATTTTTTACACCAGGTTTTTGCGTCGTGCTCCGTGGATCAGTCTATTCGCATCTGGGACATCCGCGCCCCACCCAACTCCATGCTGTCCGCCGACGAGGCTCACTCGTCTGACGTCAACGTGATCAGCTGGAACCGGAGCGAGCCGTTCCTGGTGTCCGGGGGCGACGATGGGCTCCTGAAAGTATGGGACCTGCGACAGTTCAGGGTAAGAAGCAGTTGTCTAAAACTGCTGATAACTGTGGGGTTTTTTTGTTTTAATTAACCGGTCATCACGGTAAAATACCCCTTCCATCATAATGGCAGAATGGAAACCCGTGTTTAAGAGATTACGACCTCACATTTCACCAGCTTCACCACAAACATTTGTTTCATCCTGTGCTGGTTTTACAAAAGCACAATAAATACAGCGGCTGCTACTGCCCTTAAATGTGAGAGCGGGGCTTTGTGTGTTTATGTATTTCATTTTATTTCCTACTGCCATAAAGAGCAAGAGACTGTCTATGTTTGTCTGTTAGCCAAAATATCCCAAATACCAATAGTCTGATTTGAATGAAACTTTCAGAAAGCAATAATTGGATGTGCGTCTACAGCTGGTTCATGTTTGGAGCTGACCTGATTCAAAATGGCCAATATAGCTGATTGAGCTTAGCAAACACAAAAATGATTGTAACTCAATCAGTTCTACAGATATTAAGTTCAAATTGCTGAGAGTCCAATACATCCTCAAAGCTCTAACCGATCGCATGTGAACTTTGATATGAGGCAAAGGACGATGTTTTTAAGCTAGTTTAGCCTTAATGTTTTTATGTTTTAAAGTGATGTTGGGTTTATAGATAGCTGTTTAGTTGTGCTCCGTTTAATGAAATGATCTTTTTCATTCTACAGTAAAGAGAAACCGTTTCGTCAGCGTTCTCACAGCACAAATCTGTTCTTTTGACACCATCTCTCCTCCCTGCAGGCCGGACGTCCGGTGGCGAACTTCAAGCAGCACGGCGGTCCCATCACGTCCGTGGAGTGGAGCCCCGCGGACTCCAGCGTGTTCGCCGCGTCCGGAGCAGACGACGTCGTGAGCCAGTGGGATCTCTCGGTGGAGTCGTCCGACGTGGGCGCCCGGGTGGAGGAGGTGAAGGACCTGCCCCCTCAGCTGCTGTTCCTGCACCAGGGTCAGAAGGAGATCAAAGAAATCCACTGGCACCCGCAAATCCCCGGCGCCATGATCTCCACAGCCCTGTCAGGGTTCAACGTGTTCAGGACTATCTCCGTGTAGCGCCCGAGCGAACGTGTGCGGATTGAAATATATTTTAGTCGTAAAAGATTATCTCGTACTGTAAATAACTCATCTGTACAGGTAATAACTCACCTTTTTGGCATTTATTTGCCAACATGTTGCTCCTTTTGAAGCTTTTTGTCTGTATGTTTTACAGATGTGCCAACTATTATAAGCATTTCCTGTACATTACTTGGAATAAAGTGCTTAAAGTTTTACATTGAGACGTTGCTTCCCTTTCCTATGTCTTACATCTGAAAAGGAAACTTTACGTTTGTTATTTATTCTGTGTTCACGTGTGCTGACAAAACTCATGGTTTGTCAGAGATTGATGAATTACTTAGCTGTGATGTTTTTTTCAAAACGTTGGAGCAAATTAAATTCCAGTGTAAAGATGTTGATCAGCTGTCGATGTTTTTGAGTATGTTGCTGTGTCTGTTAGCAAAATGATCCTGATGGATTACCACTGGATGGATTTTGGTTAAACCTTCAGGAAAAACTGATTCACTTTTGGAGACAACCCAAATCAAAATGGCTACCACAACCAGCTCACCCTTATAACACAAAAATGGCTCCAATTCAGTCAGTTTTACAGATACTGAGCTAAAATTTGGTTTGGTAGTAGCCGAGACTCATCCCAACGCAGTCTAACTGATCTTTTGCAGTAATGGCAGGAAATTTTACATAACGTTATTTTCAGGGTTTGACTAACGCAGCTGCAGCTTTATTTCTCAACACAAAATGATCTGAAAGGCAACAGTTGATATACGTATTTTCCTTAAAATAATTTAGTGTTTATTGTCCATAAAATGGTTGATTTGGTCATTTAACTGCGAAGAAATGTGATGGAAAAAAGTCTGAGTTACTAATTAAATCCCAGTAATAACTTTAATGTTTTTTGTTTCACTGTAAATCTTATTCAACCACACGATAACAAATAAGTTTAAACCAGCATTTTAGGACAGATGAGAATAAAAACAGCCTCTCCCGTTTACAGCATCTTGTAACAAAATCAAAAGCAAATACTTTTACGAGAAAAAAGTGTCCCAAAATACACCACTCGCCCTGATTTACGATTTGACCTTTAAATCCCATGATCGTCTTCACTTTTAAGTATCAACCCATTTAAAAAGCCTTAAGGATGGTTTTGGTAAAGCGGACTAACATGCACACAGATACACACTCACACACTTACAAACACACTTAGAAGTGGTTTTGGTCTGGAACAAAAAGCCTCACATTCCCAGATTTGGAATGTGACAAATTCACAGTAATTCATTTTCAACGCTGTCTCTGAGGACTCTGAAAATCCTTTAAAAATAAATTTTAAAAAAATCAAATAAAAATAAACCAAGATGAGGGAACTATACGAAACAAGCAACATAACAAACTACTAAAAAGCTGTAATAATGTAAGCACACTGGTATTTTTAAGGCACAATAAGATGAAGTACAACCAACAGCACCTACTGGGTATATTTTACTTTTTTTCAGATATAAAACATATAAACAATTAATGGATCCATTTGGTTTGAATCAAACTTTGTTTTCCAGCTGAAGGGAGTCCAAAGTGCTGCAAACATTTCACTGTTTTAGTGGCCAAATACCACAAAGTTCCTTTCTGCTTAGAAAGTCCACCTTGTTTGAAACAATAAAAAATATGTGTATTTTCCAGTTAATTAGCATCATCTTAAAGGAGTTGTTCCCACCTTTAAAAGAACAGTTAATATCTTACCTGTTGCAGAGAAAGTGGAACTAAAGGTTGGAGTTCAGGTCTTTACAAGTCTTCTTTCTACAAGTAGCAACAAACAAAAAGTGCTTTTTCTCATTGACTAAAAGGCCAAAGCAATGTTCCTTCCATCTAGCCTTCCTTCCAAGTGTCTTCAACAATAAAACAATTTGTGTTTTTCCTTCTTTTGAGTCTTAAAAAAATTTAATTGTCAGGGTTTTCCTCTCCCTTCCTTCTAAGTGTTGTAAACAATGAAATAAAGCTTCTTTTTCCAACTTTTATTCTAAAATGAAACATTTTTTTACTATCAAGACTTTTTGAGAATTTAGTCGGATATTCCAATTGTCTTTGAGATTCTACTCATGTCCAGTTCCGCCACATGTGTTTACCTACACAGGCTACAGCCAGCCTAATGCAGTACATGTACACAACTTAAGTTTCCGTGTGGTTTTTGCTGAATTCTGCTTTGTTTACATTTGGCGCATACCAGCATTACAGAAATGCAGTTTCATATGTATAATTGTAATTTTAAAATGGCAGCAGCTATCAACTCACACTCGCCAGTCAGTCTAATAGAAATTAACTAGTTTTTTCCAAATTGAGGATGTTTAACTTGTTACAACAGGTAAGATACTGATTGTTCATTCCTTATCCTCAGAATCCAAAGACCCGAACTGTTTCTTTAACTGTACCCTTGCTGTTTTCTTAAGTCCCTGTTTGCGTTCATTTAATAAAAATACAATATACTTTACAGCAAGAAGTGTTTCATTGAGGTTTATACAACAATTTCATCATCATCATCATCATCAAACTCATCTTCAAACGTGTAGCCCCGTCCTGATTCCTCCTCTTCCTCGTCTGAATCAGTCTCCGAGCTACCAGACCTCCTCCTGTCCAGCGGAGTGACTTCTTCATATTCTGAGCTGTGTGATGAGGCCGGACTGGGAGGCAGATCCGCTCTGTGATTGGTGAGCTCGGGTTCACCTTTCCTCCTGTCGCTCTCGCCCCTCACCGGACTGTGACACGCCACCGGGCTGTCGCTCTGAAGGCCAAAGGTTTGGCCCTCCTCCTCCTCCTCGGACGCCTGGCGGATGATCTCCTCTCGTTTATCACTGAACCTCACTTTGGGTCGCGGCAGCCTGGGCTTGAACCCATTCTCGTCTGGCGTCCTGATGTCCTCCGCCTGGTTCTGGTTCAGCTCGTTCACAAACGTCTCCATCCCCTTCCTGACCTGCTTCGTCTCCGCTGCAGGGATCTCACGTCGGGGGCTGAACACGTCGTTCACGTTTGAGTCGGGCGCCGTTCCGTCCATCACCCCTAATACGTCCCCAAGCATCGACGGGCCCAGGTCCAGGTCCAGGTCCAGATCCAGGTCTAGGTCCAGGGTGAACGAATCAGACTCTGAGTCAGAGTGCTTAAGCTGACTCTCTCCCAGAGGAGACGCTGGATGAAGGTCACCGTTGTTGACCGACACCCCGGGGTCGGCAGCCGGGATGATCCCAGAACTGCTCTGCTCGGACGTGGTGGGGCTCGGGCCTACGGTGGACAGGAAGGAGGTGTCGCCAAAGACATCCCCTCCCCTCCCGATGTGCATGGTGTGACGGAAGTCGCCCAGAGGAGCCGAGATCATGGTGGGGTCAAGGCGATGGCCCCGGGATGACTTGTGGAGCGGCATGGTTGTGAGGCAACTGCGTTCAAGAAAAAGAACAGGAAACAAAAGAAAAGGAAAGAAGTGGTGAGGCAGATGAAACGAAGCAGCACACTGAAACCTTGGTCGAAACCTCCTGATAAGACAGGGCAGCGTGAAAGTGCCACATGTTGTGTAATAATCTGGGAAAGCGAAGAGGATTTTGGCTCTGGTCCGTCTGTGAAGGCCATGCTGAGACTTGTACTTGAAGCACAGAGTGTGCAGCGTTAGCACATACTTTTCTCTGCCCTCAGGGAGTCTGAAGACAAAAACAAGACTGTAACCTTCTTTAGAAATATCCAGCAATTAATCAAATGAAACAATCACACAGAGGCCAAATAAACCACGTATTAATGGGTTATTTTTACAGCAGGCTTGAGAGTTTAACCAATGTGTTGGATTGTTTTTTTTTCAATATAGCTATATTTAATGTTGAAGTGGGGGTTCAGAGTCCAAAGCATGGAACTGGGGGGAGGGGGGGCTTCCAGGCCCAACATTTAAAAACTTCACTGTAATGTTAATAACAATTTTAAAAAACACGTTTTAACCCATTTAACTGCTGCTAACAAGAGTTATAAAGCTGTCAAAGCACCGAAATCAGTGCAGAAAGTCGGTTTATCGACTGAAACGAAAACATTTAAAGTTAAACAAACTTACTTTAAAGAGTGTGTTTCTGTCTTTCCCTGATTCCCGCTTCAGTTTTCCGCTTTTCCCATTTGTCTGCTCGCTTTCGCCTGTTGCTGCACTTTTCCCTCGCTGTTTTCTCGCCGTCGTTCGCCCGTGATTTTTTTTTTCTTTCCTCTCCAAAGGGATGGGCTGCAGGACTGAGGAAGTGACGCGACGAGGGCTCAGAAACTCAGAAAACAGGATCAGAGCTGACAAATGTGCCTGAAAATAAACAACAGGCCCGCAAAAACGCGTTGATGACGAGCTCACTGGGTTCTTTATTTTAATTTGTTTATCAGAAATTAATCAAATGAAACTGGAATTTTATCTAATCACTGCGGAAGAGTCATATCTTTATTTTGAAAAAAACTAAACGTAAACTGTGTTGTTTTATTAGCCTTTTCTCTAATTGGACGTTTTATTTTCACTTGTAAAATGGAGCAGAGAGCCAGTTAAATGTAGCAAAATGCTAACCAGTTGCTAAAGTACACAAAAGCTAAACACCGCAAATGGCTAATGAAAAGCACTTTGTAGTAGAACACTAGCTTAAACCCAAATAAAGCAAAACACTTGTTAAAAATAGCATGAGACAAGTTAAATGAATTAAAAAGCTACCCAGAAGCTAAAGAAGACAAAAGGTTAGCAAATGCTAAATGTAGCTAAAAGCTAAATAAAAGCAAAAGGTTGCAAAACACTAGTTAAAAGTAGAAAAATACTGGCTAAAAGCATATTAAGCTAAAAGTAGCAAAATGTTAGACTAAAGTAACAACATTCTAAAAATACCAAAACACAAGCTAAAAGCCCAAACATAAATACTAGTTAAAATGAGCAAACATGACAGTGATAGGCTATATTTTGTTCAACTCACATGAAACTGTTTGTTTGGTAAATGTTACTCAGCAGCGTTCAGGACTGATTTTATCAGAAACTGACAGCTTTGTGTTTGTAACGCCTGCATCAGATTGCATCTTCTTGGTGACAGCTTGTGATGCCATTTTACTTCCTGGACATTCAACAAACACACAGAACCAGAATCTTACATGACTAACTTTACAAAACTACAAATTATCTAATTATATCTATTGACACAAACTACATTATGTCTTGAGTTGTGGTTTGAAAAAGGGGCTGCATTTTTTTGTCCTTTTCACCCTGTAATAAACCATAAGCAGCAGAAACATGACCATTACACAATATTCAGAAAGTACACAAATGCTAAACATTTGTTTTCTATATTTACTTCTAATACACAGATTTCTAAAGAGAAATAGGAGAAAACTGTTAAGTATTGCTGTTTAATGACCAAAATAAAAATCAGAAATTGCCTCAGTTCTGCTTCATGTGAGGGTAAAAGTGATCAGAACTGTCCTGCGATGTGTGTAAGTGTGTGTTGAATCCAAGCTAGATTGCAAAAGTCCTGAAATTTCTGGGAAAGAACGCGTTCAGTGGCAGCAGCCTCTCTGAGCTCTACTCCCATCTTTACAGACAGGGATTGGGCAACACGAGCGCAGCGAACACATTTAATTACAATGTGAACTATTACCAAGGGTTTATGTTTAAATAGACGGCAATTATGTTGACATTTGTGGAACGCAGTGAATGAAATCAGACCCTTTAAAAGGCTCCACCTAGTTCACAGCATCATATTTTAAAAGGGTGGCTGCCACACAGTTACTTCACATAGTTACCCAGCTTGTTTACCCACAGAGTTAGTCAAGACCTTGGTTTTAAAGCCTTAAAGAAAATGCGAATTTAGAACGTCATTACAGCGATTTTTTTAGGAGTCTACATAAGCAGCTTCCGCCGTGGAAAGACAAAAAGTCCTAGTCCTATTCAAACAATAGTGCTGAGTGTTGAGTCATCGTTTGTGAGATCTTGTAAGAAATGCTTGGCATGCTTTTATGATGATGCAGCCAAAAGCTTCCCTTGTAAATTAAAAAAGCGAGTAGATCAATAAACGTAACAAAACCCAGCGTCTTGTTGCTTTTTTAAAACACATTCTTTTGCTAGCGTTAATTCAGCAGCAGCTGTAAATCTCTGTTGACTTTAAGGTTTTGGGGGGGATTTGTGTGGGAGAGACTCTGGCAGGAAATGACTCCCCTCTTTGGGACACACACACACACACACACACATAGTTGCAGGCACACATCCTGCAGCTGTACGCTTCACAGGAAGGCTAAGAGGAAAAGTGGATCTGTTGCAGAACTGTGGCTCTTGAAAACAATGAGGAGCACATGCTGAATGAAGTGAAGCTGGAGCCGCCCATGCAGTCCTAAATGTTTTAGATACACGGTGCAGCAGCGGGCTGCGGGGTGGTGTACGGGTCGACACAGTTGCATCATCTCAAGAAGGTCTCTGGTTAAAGCCGTGGCTGTGCAGGTGTGGAGTTTGTGTGTTCTGCCTGTGCCTGTGTGGGTTTTCTCTGGATACTTCCTCCCAGAGTCCAAGAACATACACTTTAGCTATAATAGCAACCCTGAGTTGACTTAAACTATGAATGCACCTGTGTCCCTGACCGTACCGTACCACAAACTTCTGTTGGCTGACAGATACGATCAGGTCCAACCCCTTCCACCGGCCTCCGGACCAAACAAGTTTAGGAAATAGATGATTGTCTCCTCTTTTTCTGTTCAGAGGTGATGCAGTTGTTACATAATGTTGTTGAGATGAGAAGGCGTGACCTCCTGTTTTGATGCCTTGCAGCTGAGCTGAAGAAGGGATCTGTTCCTTCTGCAGTTTCTGCTCGTCAGTAGTCTAAAATCTATGAGTAGGTGAGTAAACCTTATCCTAACCCAGAGCCCAGCCTGTTCCTCCATCCATGGCCCCAAACAACAGGCTTTGTCTGTTGGACCTCAGACAGCAAGAAGGTCTGGAGTTGTAAAAGATAAGATGTAAGCTGGAGCTAGACTGCACAGGGTCTCTTAAATTACAGCAACCAAAGAGCCGTTTCAAAAAGAACAA
Source organism: Millerichthys robustus (assembly GCA_034783495.1). Taxonomy (NCBI): domain Eukaryota; kingdom Metazoa; phylum Chordata; class Actinopteri; order Cyprinodontiformes; family Rivulidae; genus Millerichthys; species Millerichthys robustus. The sequence continues at coordinate 8,182,347 of JAVKLF010000042.1, forward strand.
TGTCTGACTTATTGGAAAAATACAATTTGGGTTTGTGCTAGCTAGCTGTGGCTAACTGCTATTCAAAATTTCCATTTTAATTAGGGTTTCGGTCTCCTCAAAGTTCAGTTATAAGTAATTGTCAAAAAGCCACTGTTTAATGTTGGTGCACATACATCACTGGGATGCATCATTTTGTGAGTACACTAATGGAAATGCATTATGGGTGATGTAGTTTATGGTCAATGCTGGCTTTAAAGCAGACTGTTTTAAGACGTTAGGTCACCTTTGAAGCACTCACAGGTCACATAAAATGCTATGGTGGGCTATATTTGGCCCACAGGCCTTGAGTTTGACATGTGCTGTATCTGTCAGATATAAGAGAAAACACTCTGACTTGATAAATATTTATATTGCAATCCCACTTTTTTCTGCTGTGTCAACGGTATTTCAGTCTCCTTTATCAACTTTGGCTCTTTTCCCGAGGCAGTTAAAAGTAAAAAACTTTAAAGTTTATCTTCCTTGATAATCTCCTGTTTTTTCCCCCTCTGCTCATTCATTTCGAACTTGTCTGAGATTTGGGGTTAGAAATTAGTTGGACTTTGGATATCTCAGTCAGTTCTTTTACAGCAAGTAAACAAGTTTCCTGCCAACTTTGTAATTAACCAAAAAAGCACCAGAATATAAACATAAACCAGACAGTCTTAACATCCAGACAAGTGAGATAAATCCTTAACTGAAAAATCTGTGTTCTAACAAAAAAAAGAAGCTTGATTCAAAAATGTGAGAAGACAAAAGAATTTCAACCTTTTTGCATATTTTTATATTATATCATGCTTTGTGTTTGTGTTTGTTACAGACATTACTTTGTAAGATTTTCATTAGAAATACAAATTTCATGTAGCAGATCTTGCCCTGTGGTAAAAATGTAAATCAAGTTTTTCTCGCCATATTTTAAATTCTCTGATGTTTTCAAAAATAAAGACTTTATTTAGCATTGAGATTCTCAGTGGCAGGGAGATCTCGTCTTTCTGAGGCCGTACACATGCTTTACATCAGGGGTGTCATTAGTCACACAAGGCGGCCAAAACTCAAAATTTGGTCTAAGCCAAGGGCCAATCTTTGTTAGGGGTAGGGTTATATAACAAATTATTACTTCCAAACTACAAATTACGTCTCCAAATTATGTATCATATACATAATCTAATACAAAAAGCTGAAATTTAGAAAGACACATCTCATCACAATCCAGCAAATTAGTTACCAAAAGAGGAAAAATCTCAAGAAAAATTTAATTATTTGACTTTAAAATAAAAAGACAACACAGAAATTGACCATTAAAGACAATTTTCTGTTGCATTTTCCACACCAAAATCAAAGATTAGCCTACTAAAAAATTAAAACTTAATTTGTTTTTGTAATGAAAGTTGTCTGACTGAAAACTAAAAGAGAAAACTATTTTACGTTTAAAGTATTACCCTACCTTTAGGGCCAGATTAAAAGTTACAGAGGACCAGATTTGGCCTGTGGGCCTTGAGTTTGTCACGTGATTTAAGTATAATAAGTTGTGTATGCAAATTATTTATTTTAAATTAAATGAGACAAACAAACAATCAATGTGGCTTTTACAGCTCTCTGCTTAGGGGTCAGTTTGTCAATAAATTGTCAATGTTTATTACTGTAGTTTTCCTGAGTGATACGGTTTGTGAATGGTAATTTTGCCCTGAGTTTATTTTCCAAGGCACCATAACGCCGCTCTATTTCCTATAACAGACAGATTAATAGACCAGTAAAGCTATAGAGGTTAATCAGAAGTTTAAAAAGTGATTGGCTAAGATAGATGAGGGGTAGGAACAGAAGGCGTGAGGAACTCGTGCCTGCAAGTCAGTATCCAGGGAATGATGATACCTCATATCCAACTTGGCCAGCCCAGCTTCACGTATCTGCCATTTTATAACTCTGGTAGTTCGGTCGGAGCAAGCTTGTCCTTATCGAAGATTAAGGAAATATAGGAACGTTCATCATATTATTTTTAAATGTCTCTTATGTTGAGATGTAATAACGTTCGTTTTCGTTGTTTAGGTAGTAGTATCCTTGGTTGATTGACAGTTCCGTTCGTAAAAAGCAAAGGTTGAGTCCGTGTTGGAGTTGTCTGTTTACCTTTTACGGTAGAGGCTAACAGGCCTGTTAGCACCCAACTGTCCTGGGCCTTTTAGCATTCCGACTTTAGCCTGAATATTTAGTGAAATGGCGGCCAACACGGCACAAGCAACTCCTACAACGAACTGGTAGGTCACACTGTTAGTACACTAAAATTGAAATTTGTCACTTGTGTAAAGGTCATGTTTTCGATCTATCTGATTTATGTTATTTTGTAGTTTTTGTGTATTTTTAAAGTAGCAATGAGGACCGTTCAATAAGTGCTAACATGAATTAGCTTAGCCTAACGTTTGCCACCGTTAGGAACAGGCCGTTAGAGTGGTTAATGGAAAGCTAACATGTTAGCTCTTCAGTATTTACGGTAATACAATTTAAAATGCGTAGTGGTCGTATGGAAAACTTTGATTAACTTTAAAGTTAATGTCCATTACATCAAACTGTGTTTTCAATTCAAGTGCGGCAAAAGTCCCAAACATTACCAACAATTTGACTTTCAAGTAATTCTATCTAGGCAGTAGAATTGAATAACAACATTAATATTGAATCCCCAAACAGTAAAAATGTAGTTCAAGGCAGACAGCGGTTTATTTTTAATTATTGCAATCTTGCCTGTGCAAATTCTCAGTTATCGCAACAGCAAACAGGCTTAAACTGGAAGCAACCGGACTTTAGATTAGTTCTTATTTAGACAACGTTTCAATACCTATTCAAGAGTCTTTAGTCAATTCTGGTAGCTTACACTGAGCCCTTTTTCTAAAAAAGAAATGTTCTAAAACCTACCTGTTTGCATCTGTTTTAAGCCTGTTTGCTATTGCAGTCTTGTAGTACACATTTAACTAAATATTCTGGAGAGGTGACCTGACT
>JAVKLF010000042.1:8186349-8199674 GCA_034783495.1 Millerichthys robustus
AAACAAATTGATCATTCTGTAGATGGATGACTAATAAAATTGATGTACTCAGGTTTTGTTGGGTTATTGGGAATGTGCAAAGTGGTGATAACTTGAGATTTGAATAAATATTGACTTCAGATGTGCCTGCATGCTGGACAATGACCAAGAATGTAATTTAATTATTTTGCCAGATGTTCAAGCTTTTGCAAACATTTTCTTTTCTTTTGTATAGATTCAGTTTAAAATTACATTACCTTTAGTTTGTGTTACACAGACTATTTTTGCATGTCTTTGATTTCAGGCCAGTCAGTTTCAGTCAGCAGCAACAGACTCTGCAGCCATTCAGCAGCAGTACTATCCGTGGTACCAGCAAACTCAGCAGCATTACCCTGGTTACACATATCCATACAACTACTACTACCCCGTGGGACCTGTGAGTACAGAACAAAATGGTGCTTGTCAGTAGGTCATGTCAAGTTAATTTTATGCAAACAATGTTGCGTTCACCATTTCACATTACTAAAATGTGTTGGGTTTTTTCCAATTATTTATGTAAAATTAGTCATTTTTGTAGTAGGGTACACTTGGATAAAAGTAGCCACAGATCAATACAAATCTGTTTTATATAAATGTTTACATAAATGTGTACAATTGGTTTCAGTGCACCAGAGCACAAGCCCCCCTGAGCTTCAAACCATTATTTCTCTAAAGCCGTTGTTTCCAACATTTTCTCCTCAAAGCCCAGCTTTATACTTCCAAACCAAGCTGAGCCCTCCACCCCACCTTCTTGCTACTCCCCACCTCTTCCAAAGACGCGTTCAACCTTAATTTATTTCTTTATCATAATAATAACGTGATTAAACTTTGATTTGAAAAAGGAAAAGATTTTAGAGTAGAACTTTGTTGAAAACCAGTGGTTTACAGTTGACATTCTAACAAGATATATAGGCAGCAGAGATGTAGAAACTCTGCATAATAATCAATGAAGGGGGGACTAATGTGCACAGAGTGAAGATGTATATCCCACAGACCAATCAAAACTTTAGTTAGTTACACTTCAGTGCAAATAATAAATAGAAAACTGTAAACAAACAAAAAACTTACAGACACATTTTGACTTGTTTTCTAGTACGGAGCTGCTTATTCACCAAATCAATATGGTGTGCCTTCAGGGCAATACCCAGGAACTCCCACCTCCAGCCAGGTACAGAGCAGAAGGATTTTCATTTATTTTACTGCAAAAGACAAACTCGCAGCTGAGGTTCTTGTAAAACTGATTTTTTGTGTGTTTCTCATAGCCTCCCCCAGTGCCTGGAATGGAAGATCAGACCCCCAACTACCCTTCCCAACCACAGCCTCCCCCACCTGCTACGCCACAGCCACCCCAGAGCCCAACCACTGCCGAGAAACCCCCTCCTCCCCCGCCCCCACCTATTCCTCCACCACCCAATTCCCAGTATCCCTCATCTGTTTCGCAGAATGCTTACAGTGCCACCACCACCATGACATACCAAACCTCTGACCCCAACCAAATGCAAGCCTACAATCATTCCCAGGGACGACCAAACTACAACCAAATTTTCCAAAGCCAAAACAACTATCAGCCCACTCAAAGTAACTCCCAGCAGCAACAGCTACAGCATCAGTACGTACCAGGGATGGGCAGAGGAGAGGCAAACAAAAACCAGAAACAAGGGCAGCAGCTCTGGCACCGCATGAAACGTAAGAAATGACTAAAGAGCTTTATTTTATGTTTTTTAATATCTGTTTGCATGTGATCGTGCTCCCGTGTGTTTATTAATTAATGTTTCTGTTGGGGTATTTAGATTTGTCTGTTGTATTTATGAGAAGAAGAAAACAAAGGGGTAAATTTATTCTTTGTCCTCTGCTCTGTAGAGGCGCCAGGGACGGCAGCTGTAAAGTTTAATATTCCCAAGAGGCCCTATCAGGTTCAGTGTCCCACAGTCTCCAATCAGGCTTTCCAACCAGGCTCCCCCTCGGGGCTGAACCAGACACCTTCCTCTCCAGCTACTGCCAGTTCTGTTTCTGGAGGTGCTCAGACAAGGTGAGAGTTACTTAGTTCAGTGTTTGTTTGTTTGTTTGTTTTTCTTCTCTCGTCCCCAGTGTCTGCTAAAACATTGAGTGTAAATGTTTTCTGTCCAGGCCCCAGGATTGGCCCCAAGCCATGAAAGAATACGTGCAGCGCTGTTTTACAGCCTGTGAGACTGAGGAAGACAAGGATCGTACAGAGAAGGTGCTTAAGGAGGTTCTGCAGGAGAGGTTAAAGGATGGCTCTGCCTACACTATCGATTGGACTCGCGAGCCATTACCAGAGTGAGTTCAGTCGTGTTTCAGAATGTTGCTTCTCTGTAAAGGAAATGTTTTTATCTTTGTATTTAGTTAGGTTTACATGTTTTGGGTCTTTGTTTTTCTGCAGATTGAAAGTGAAGCAGTCTCGTTGGGAAGCTGTTCCTCCTCAGAGAACAACAGATAATTCATTTAGTCGTGGTGGAAGTGCAGTAGCTGCTGCTTCAAGAGGCAGGGGTATTGGGCACAGACTCGGCCACTACAGGAATATTTTCTCTCAGAGGAGCCCATCTTCTAGTTCATCGCGGTCCTCGTCCCGCTCACCGTCACCATCACATGGCCGACACAGAGACCGCAGCAACCAAAGGCACAGGCGCAGGTAAGATACGCTTCCTTCTTCTGATTGCTTTTAGTGTCCTGTGAACTTGTGTGTAAAATGTCTTGTGTATTTACACACTCAGTGATTCCGGATCACAGTCAGACAGCAGCATTTCCAGTGACTTACAGCCTCAGCTGTCAAGACGAGGTCAGAAAGGAGGACGTGGTCGTGGAAATGATAGAGACAGAGCACGCGGAGGTGGAGAGAGAGGGCGAGGTAGAGGAGGCAAAGCCAACAGAGGAAGACGGTAATTTATACTAGGTTTGAATTACTATTTGATGGCAATGGGTGGAAAACATTTAGTGTCTTGTGCGGTTTTGTGCTTTTTGTAAAACCTTTTTAATTTTAAATGTATTTCTCAGAAATATGGATGATTCAAATTCAACTGTTGGAAAGAAAAGGAAAGGGGGCAATGCTGGGATGGATTTCCACGACCCCAACAGGGAAGCTAAGAAGCAAAGCAGAGCAGCTCGATTCCACAAACAGCTTCGCTCAGAGCCGCTGGTCTTGTCCGTCAGTGCTCTGGACCTACCTGACGGAACCCAAGAGGGCCTCAGCTGGGAGGACTGTCCCATTGTGGGATCCTGTCAGGACATCACAAAATCCTATTTAAGACTCACCTGCGCCCCTGACCCTTCTACTGTTCGCCCCGTACAGGTCAGTGAGTGATGGATTTATTGTGGTAATAATCTTGGTCACTTGTAACTACTTCAGTGCCTGGACAAAAACAAGATCTGATGTTCTGTTTGTGTAGGCAGAGTTTACTGTTAAATCCTGATGAGTCATTTCATCTGTTGCTCGTCTGACTCTAAATGTTTGAATAATCCACTTGTAATCATATTAGAGGATTTTGGTCTTTTTTCTTTACCAAATTGTTACCCCCAAAAATGCAATCACATTGGGTTTTAGTTATGTGACTGAAGATTTGTAACCAAAATTTAGGACTTTTAGCTGTCGTCTTGTTTGCTTCATGCAGAGTGACATATCTTCCATGACCACAGGATGTGTTTCTTTAATGAGAAGCTTCTCGCTGACATCTGTTTCGGTTCAGTCACTTTGTTCGCATCTGAAACAAATGAGTCTTTGTAGTATTTCTGAAATTTCTGGCCTTTTGTGTGTGTTTTTTATATATTTTTTTAGGTCAGGACACATCTTGAACTCAACGAAGCTCAATGTATTCTATTCTATTCTAAATAGGATTCTATATTTATTTATCTTGTTCTCTCAGGTGCTCAGAAAATCCCTGCAGTCTGTGAAGGCCCACTGGAAAACCCACCAGGACTACGCCTACGCCTGTGAGCAGATGAAGTCCATACGACAGGACCTCACGGTTGGTTTTTTTCTATTTTTTAGGTTTCATATATTTATTTATTTTCAGTGGTGTGGGTTAGTTTTGCATTTGTTTTGTTCATCCGTTAGGTCCAAGGAGTTCGTACTGACTTCACAGTAGAAGTGTACGAGTGTCACGCACGCATTGCCCTGGAAAAGGTGTGGATTCTTTATTATTTTTGATCATTAATGCTGTTTAAAATTTTTTTTAATAAAAATCTGTCCTTTCTTGGTTGGTTTTAGGGGGACCATGAGGAGTTCAACCAGTGCCAGACGCAGCTGAAGGCTCTGTACAAGGACAACCCCTCAGATAACATTGGAGAATTTACAGCTTATAGATTGCTGTATTACATTTTTACTAAAAACTCTGGAGGTAATTCAATATTTTTGCATGATTATTGTTCGGTATAGACTGCATTTTCAGTTCTTTCACTTTGGTCGTCTCCGTTTTCAGATCTGACCACTGAGTTGGTGTATTTGACCCCGGCACTGCGGGAAGATGAGTGTGTGGCTCATGCCCTGTCGCTCCGCGCTGCCTGGGCTTTAGGGAACTATCATCGTTTCTTTAAGCTCTACCAGGAAGCCCCGCGCATGGCTTCATATCTCATTGACAAGTTTGTAGACAGAGAAAGGACGGTCGCTCTTCGGGCCATACTCAAAACGTAACTCATACTCTTCAAACAGTAAATTTTAGAGTTGAAATTCTCACACACTAACCTTTCTTTTGTTTGTTTCCTGCTCTGTCTACAGATTCAGGCCTGATCTGCCAGTGCAGTGTGTGCAGAAAACTCTGGGTTTCCCATGTTTAGACTCCTGTATGGCCTTTTTAACAGGTCTAGGTGTCACTTTCTTCCCTTCAGACCCAGAAAAGATAGACTGCAAAACCAGCACAGCCTCTTTGGCTGCTTCTTGAGTGGGGTGAGGGGCGGGTAGCTTGATGAAGGGAGAATCTTAGGGCCGTCATAGATCCTTATACTTTCAGTGCACTTCAGACACCTCACAGTGGAGATGGGCAACACCCAGAGGACCCAAATCGATACATATATATTAGTACATTTTGTTGTCAGACCTTAAATGTCATTTTCTGACAGAACTGATTTAGGGACACATCTGCACACATTGTATTCTGTTCCAAGTCAATCCATCTCATCAAACCTCTGATGTCAGCAAGGAGCAGAAGTAGTTTATCTCTGGGGTTATACAATCTCAGCTCTAAGGAGTCAGAACCAGATCAGGGAGATTCCTGTCCCGTCCCCCCAAAACAGATGTTAGCGCTAACAGTGTTCTGTTATGTTTTTTTCCTCCTTCAAGTCAGCAGCCTGAAGATTCAAGCCTTATCAGTCAAAGGGAAAGTCGAACGGCTCCTCGCCAAGTTTACAGAATTTCATCAACACAACTCGTCCCCCTTAAAGACTGTGCGAAGACGATGGTTTGTATGTCCTCCTGCATCTGGTTTTCCTCAGGAAGAAACAGACTGAGGCCTAAAGTCTTGTTCCTGATGTAGCAGTGTTCATTCATTCATCAGCACTGGAAGAAGTTTCAACATGGTGGAGGTGGACTGTAGCTTTTTTTTTTTTTTTTTTAAAGCTCCATCATGATTCTTCGACACAATTGGTTTCTGCTTCCGTCAGCCTCAGTTAGAGGTTCCTGTTGGCACCCGGAGTACTTGCTTCATCCTTTGGGACCCCAGCAGCTGTAACTCAAATAAAACGTATACAGGAGAGCAAAAACCTCCATCTTCATCGGGGAGGAGAACCGACTGGTTTGTATGCTGCGTCCGCTGCGGTCTGGTAAGAAAGAGACTTCTGGAGAGAGAGGGATGATGGCTCGACAGAGATGGCGCCTCACTTTTCTTCTGTTATGTGTTGTATGATGTCAGTTTCTTTTTGTTTTTTTTGTTTTTTTTTCTGTAGCTTTATTTTTAACTATTTGGAGATAACAGTATTGGCTTTTCTATCAGAATTATGGGTCTGAGATGAGGGTTTGAGCAAAATGTACCATCTGACAATATTCCAAGATACCCTAATTAAGTTCCCTGGTTATTAATTTTGACTTATTTTAATATAATTGCACAGATGCACTCTTTCTGACAGTCATTTAAAAAGTATTTGAATCATAAAGAGTTTTAAACTGATATAAGCAGTAGTTTGATTAAAAAGATGTAAATTGAGAGCAGTTTAGTGCTTTTGTTTTCCTTGTTAGCTGTGACATCTGTAAAATAAAAGCTGTTTAAAAGACAGAAACTAATAATTATAAGGGGGAAAAAACAATTGGCTGTCGAGCTGAAATTGTATTTAACTCGAGTGGCTCGTAGATAAGTTTTTACTGGTGACAGTGAAAAATTAGACCACAGAACTCAGTCAAAATGTTCTCAAATTTCCTGTGAAAGAATCTGAATATTTGTGCTGATATTAAACACAAAGCTGTTCCCTATAAATTGGCAGGTTTTACAAAATAGTATTTTTTGCAGACACGACGTTTGATATGTTAGACTTTTTGTATTTGATCGGAGCAGATGCAGACTTGCTGTAAAAAAATATATATATACATATATAAGATCTTGTAAATGATGTATCAACTTGTAGTTTTTGGGTGCATACTTTTTTTTTCTATTTAGTTTGCAATTGAGTAAGTGTCCGTTTTTCTTTTTTTTTTTTTTTTAGTCTTCCTCCGCTTATGAAAGTGATATTTGGGACGCAGGCAGGGTTAGTTTGTGTTGGACGAGGCAGCAGCTCATTTCATAGACATTTAGCCCAGACGTGACGATAGGGGGACAAAGACGTGAATAAGTGTTTCTCTGTGTCACCTGGGGACCACCACGTCATGGAAACACTCAAAAGTTCGTGATGAGCGGCGTTTTGTTCTCTCAGATCAGGAATTGTGTCAAAATCGTTCGTGTTTAACCACTTGAACATTTTGTTTTTGCCAATGATTTCAACGTGTCCTCTTTTTTTTTCCCCCTCCTCCCCCCCTTCATTTTACCCTGTCCTCCCTCCTCCTCCCCCACACCTCCTCCTCCTCCCTCCTGAGCACCACCACGCCTCTCGATCTCCAGCTCGTAGCTCTGCTGCAGGAGCGCTGGGTGAAACGTGGGTGAACCTCCTCTAACTGCTGAAACGTGCCGGAGAGAGTGACCTGTGAGCGAGTCTCGCACAGCGGGTCGAAACACACGGGAGCCTCGCAGAATGAAATGTGTAACGATGTTGGCTGCTATATCAGATATTGGAAATGTTTTGTGTGTGACACGACGAAAGCTGTGCTCGCCTATTGACCTGTTTCTGAAGGTTTCTGTTTGTCCAGGCGCGTTTTCTTTTCGTAACGCGACTCAGATCACATTAGTTTAAGACTTTTTATTTTTATTTTTATTTATTAGAAATCATCTTGTTTAGATATAATTATTAATTTGTAAAACCTTTATTTTGAAAAAGTGTCTGGACATCCAGAACAAACATTTTTAATATACTCCATCAATTTATGCTGTTTAGGTTTGTATTGTTGATGCATTTTTTTTCCTCAAATGTAATGAATGCTACAAAAGCTTTTTAAACAGTTAGTGTTGTGCAGCACTTCTACACCCCAGAATGATTATTTTATTTTTCTCTTTAAAGAACAGAATTCACCTGTAGAAAACTAACCATTCAATAATTTTTTCCTCCATACCAAACAGGTTCCTGTGTTTTATTTTCTGTTTGCTCCGGTGTAACAGTATTTCTTCATTAGTCTTTGTAACTCTTCCCCCTGATACTTGGACTCTGAAAGATTTTCCATCTTCCTCCCTTCACTTTTTTTTTCTGTCATGTTTCTGTTAGTCCTGGTTTTGATCAGTTCTTTCTCTCCCTCCTGCATGACGCTCTCTCTCTCTCTCACACCTTTTAACAAACGTCTTCTCTGCTCATTCTTTTTTTTTATATCAGATTAGTTTGTGTTTGCCGTGTGCAACTAGCCACTCTCACTAGTAAGTATTTATTTCTTTCATCTGCAGAGCTTTAATAGTTTACTTTGCAGCGACTAACAACTGAAGCTGGAGGTTTATGTGCAGCCCACCCCACCCCCCACATCCCACCTCTTCTCTCTCTCTCTCTCTCTCCCCTCACTCCTTCTCCTGTTCAGATCTGATACGACAAATTTCTATTTTGTAAATGTGTAAATACTTTTTTGAAAGAATAAAATTCAGGTATAAAAAGCAAATATGTTTATAGTTTTATTTTGATGGATCAAACAAAATGTCAGCACAAAAGTTTAAAGTTGTCTGTAAACTTTTGAGTTTAGGGACTAATTTAGACGCCTGCGGCTCGTGATGTTTTTAAATATCTCAGTCACTGTTCGAAATGAATGGAAAACTTTAATAACAAAAATGGAGACTATCTGAATTCTAATAGTAAAGTGTGCTGACAGACCGCACACTGTTTATTAAAAAAAAAAACAAATGTGAACTTGGGAGAGTTTTAACTGTAGAGGTGCTTTTAATGTATGGATATGAGTTTAAATGAAACCACTTTATATTGGAGTTTGATTTAATTTCAGATTATCAGACAAATTATATAAAAGAGAATCAACATGAAAATCCATGGAGTTCAAACCTACGTTAAAGCTCAGGAGATTTAAAGGTTGAGAGTTTTTTAATTTAACAATAAGCTTTCATAAAACTGGTTGGGTGATTGTCTTTTAAAAAGTAACCAAAACTAAATGTTTGACAGATGTAACTTTAAAAATCTAACTCTGCAATAAAAAGAGATGGAAGAATAAATTTTGATTTCTACAAAAAAAATCCAGAAAAAGAGGAAAGTTGAGTGTCAGAAAATAGGAGAATTTCACTCTGGAAACAAGATATAGGACAGAAATGAGGTTAAAAAAGCACAAATATTTATAGGAAGAACTACAAAAGCAAGATAACATGTTTGTAAAAAGCAGAGAAAAGTACAGCTAGAAGCAAAAACAGAAGTCAAAGAGCAGAAAGGTGTTTTAGTATAAAATAAAAGTGAAGTAATGTTACAAAGTGCTTCACAAAAAGTTCAGGTCAATTAAGCTCAAACAGAAAAAAATAACTGATGTGTTTTAACTTATAAATATCAATGAGTCTAAATTTTGCTTCACTGAGCATGACATGCTGCCATTTCTGAGTTGATCTATACGGAGCCCGACTGGTGACATTGTATTAAAATAAATTGTTGCATAGTTGTGAGATAATGTTTTTTACTCAATGTCACCAGACAGACTCCAATAGTCACTGTAGATCCAAATCTTTTTCAATTTGAAAAAATAATTTCTTACTATTCGTACATACATTTTTCTTTTGTAAATATGTTGTGGAACACTTGGTTATAGCGTTGGACAAACAATGCCGTAACATAACATTCAGTTAAAATCATTTGGTTGGAAGTAACTCCTGTCTGAAGCTGTTCATCAACAAAACAACACCTTTCAGAAACTAAAATAAGAAAAACTCAGGCCTGAAACCAAAAGCTTGAGAAGATCAGAATAATCAAATTAAAAGAGAGGAGGAAAAACAGTTTGGTTTTAGAGGTGAAAAGATGAAATGAAGCAGAAAACGTGAAACAGAAAACACAGAAAATGAATTGACCAGTACAGAAAACTGTTCAGCAATTCTTCAAAAGCAAAGAGGCAGAAAATACAGCAGCAGTAAAGAGAACGTTAAAGATGTCCTACAAAATAAGAGCTTGACTACAAAACGTCAGATAAAGAGACCAGAGTATGTCAGAAAATATGTTGACGAAAAGGAAAACTACACCCAAACTTCTAAATGAAAAGCTACAAGTGTTTGAGAGGTAGATTGTTAGAATGAAAAATTAAAGAAGAAACCAATAAAGTCCAGACAAACAGCAGGTCAGATGTGATATTGACTGAAGTGACACACACACACACACACACACTCAAAAATAAACCATTTAACGTGGTACAAAATATTTTGTACTATTTGACCCCTGAAACTGAAAACATCCTCACAGTGTTTAACACCAGCCAGCATCTCAGATTCGTAATATTCTATAAATTCACAGAAAGAAAGAAAAAAAAAGTTTATAAATTACTTAACATCTTCTCGTTCAGCAGATAAATACAGCGTTTAAACAACAGTCTGGTTTCTCTCTGAAGGCCAAGAGATGGAGACCCAACTCTTCCACACTTTGTAAAGTCTAAGATCTCATAACCCGTCTGTCTTTGTCCCAGAGTTCTGGTTCCTCTGTTCCCTCAGTACGGGGTGAAGCGGTTGTACCCTCCTCTGTACAAACTGGCCTGTTGACAGAAGAAGCGAAGCGGGTGTAAGAACAACCCTGCTAACGTAGATCAGGAGCTGTAAATGTTTGGCCTCAGCTCACCATTGTCCCAACTCCGTACGTCGCTGTTGGTCCGACCGAATGGTGATAGGGGTCTGCGGCTGTGGCGTAAACTCGTCCGTATCTGATCAAAATAAAAACAAAAACGTGTTTTATATTGTTGTTGTTTGAGGTCAACTTGGTGGTCAGATTTTTCTATCAGGTTATTTAGCAAAGCTACCTTTTTGGTTAGCTGTGCCCACCACTGGTCAAATACAATGCTAGATAAGCATTTGTAAATAATTAACCGGTGGCAGAAAATGAACAAAATAAACAAGTTTTTAAGCTATTGGACTCATCTTCAGTTATACTGTCTCGTACATTGCAGACTTACCTTTTCCTCAGATTATGTTCTCTTGCATTCTTAGTGACGATGTATTGATTAAAGGAAACTGAGTAAATGAAAAACAAAATTTTTCCACTTCCAGTTTTTCTTCTGAAAGTCACACAATTTCGATATCTTTAATGCATATGCTTTAAACAGACTGTTTATGGCAATTTTTGAATAAATGACTCATGGTTTCAGGCAAAATATTTAAAAATAAAGGAAAGGGTTGGATTATGTGGGTTGCAGTCAAAACAATCTCAGTTTGTAAAATCAAACCGCAGCTGTCAAAGCAGTTCACACAAATGCACTTTTACAAGCTTTAACACAAATTTACTAACTGCTGATAACAGAATTCCACTTAAAACAATCCAAAGTTTCACTTAAAATAATGATTTGTATGATGTCAATAAAAAAAGAATGAAAGACGTTTCGGTAAACAGATCAGCTTGTCTTATTTGTCTGCCTACCCATCACTGTAGGTTGCTGTGGCAGCAGACGCTGACTGAGCCACTCTGTAAGCTGCAGGATAGCCGCCCTGTGTGGGACAAATTCAATTGCATCGGTACAACAACAGATCTTACAACAGTAACCGTGTGAGCGTTGTGCAGCTGCTTACGTAGACTTCTGCTCCGTACAGTCCATCCTGATATACCACCCTGGAAAAAAAATGACAAAAAGTGAAATTCTTGAGCTTCAAAAGTACCTGACTGCACTCATGATCACTCATTTATTCAAATCAGGCGCGTTGAAGTAGAGAAACATCTAAAATGTGGTGGCCCTCAAGGACCGAGGTTGGGGACCACTGGTGCAGACCCTAAAACTATTATAGAAATACAGTAATTTTAGTATACGTTGGATCCATTGGTTCTGGACCCACGGTCTTACCCGGGGTAGGCGGGCACCGCAGCAGCAGCAGGAGTGGCCGCCGCGGAGCGAATTGTGTTGTAGACAGCCCGTCCCCGACCCCTCAGCGCAGAGCCCCGATAGGCCAAGGTGGGTGTCGCTACTGGATAAGGAAAACTGGCAACTAAAGAGAAAAATAAAACAGAAAGAGGGAAAAAAATAACTTCAAACTGTAGGGAAAATGTACAACATGTATAATTTCTATAAGCAGTAAGTTCACCTGTATAGAGTTCAGGTGCGTACATGGCACCCATTACAGGGTTGATCTTCCATCCTGTAGCTGCAGAAGAAATAAAGAGAAGTGTTTTAAGCCTCCATCTTGAAAACAGAGTCCATCAAGTGGGGCGATGTTGGTGTTTCTCACTTGAAATTTCCCCGTTTACAAGAGGCGTCTGAGGCTTCTTTGTAACTACTCTGGCAGTGGCGTTATTAACCTGGGAACATGAATGAGAAAATAAAAACGTGTTGGCTGTTGATGTGGCCGCCCAAAATATGTAAGGAATCTTTCTTCACCTCAATCTTCCTCCCTTCCACAATTGTCCCGTTCAACTTTTCTCTCGCTCTGTCCGCCTCAGCAGCGCTCTCAAACGTGACAAATCCAAAGCCCTGTTTAGGTAGAGTTATTCTTAAAAACTTATTTCTATATCAGCTCCATCTATCATAGGGTGTCCTTATTGCTGACCTTTGACCCCCGTTCATTGAAGATTATTTCCACATCGAGGATCTTGCCAAATTGCTGCAAAGTTTGACAACAAATGTGTTCAAAAAAATGTCGACAATGGAAATTTTGTGACTCAGCGTGATGAAACGGAAGCAACATCCTACCCCGAACATCTGGCGGAGGTCCGGGTCTCTGAAGCGGAACGGGATGTTGGAGACGTGGAGGCGTTTCGGCTGGGCCTTTCCCGAGCTCTCCTCCTCACCTCCGCTTCCTGCTCCGCCACCAGAAGACCCCGGGACGCTGAGCGACTGGGGGTCAGACGTGACAGGAGCCAAAGCATCCTCCTTGACAGCAAGATGGTGTGAAAATGAGCCAGGAGAAAAGGGACGAGACAAAAAAACAATGGAACAGAAACACACACACACACACACACAAAATGGATAGGGAATGAATGTGATGAGACAGATGTGACAAAAAATAAAACACAGCATTACTTGAAAAGCACAAAAATATAAAAGATCAGTTTAATTATTTCAGCAACGTTTTTCAACAAATTTAAGCTTGTGTAAAGATTCAGTCGTAAGCATCACATGGCATTAAGCAAAGATCATTTTCACCAGAACAAGTGACCCAAACCACGTTCAACAAGCATTCAACAACCAGTGATCCTTCTCAGGCAAATGCAAGGAGGGCTGAACTTTAGTAAAGTGTCGAGATCCATGCCTGCTGGAAAGACGGATGCCCATAAATCTAAAAATGATTAACATAAAACCATGTGCTCACTTCAGCTGTGATCAAGAGTAAAACAAACAACTAAACAAAAACATTTGGCAATTTTTAATGGAGCTTCTAAACAAACTAAATACAGTGTACATATAAGCACATATGAGTACACCTTTGGCTTGCTACATTATATGTTATATTATTATATTATATTGCTATTTTCAGCTAGCATCCAGCTAACTAGCCAAATTACGAGCTAGCTAGCACTTTGATGATTTGAATGTATTCACAGCTAGCTAGCTAGCTAACTAACTAACTAACTAACTAACTAACTAACTAACTAACTAACTAACTAACTAACTAACTAACTAACTAACTAAC
>JAVKLF010000042.1:8214867-8227575 GCA_034783495.1 Millerichthys robustus
ATTGTGTTTTAAAAGGAATATGTTAAATTTTCCTTTTCAATAACTAAGAAAATACTGACGCTTCTGCACGGAGGACATGTTTGCATTAAAACTGTAAATACAATGTTCTGGAAAAACATTTTGTGAAAGAAATGACAGAAATGTTAGCCGGATAATTTGAAGTGGTTTGTTTTTGTCAAAAGTCAGGAGTTTTATTGTTTCTAAAATGGAAATAGATGATGTTTTTTTTCCTTTCTGTGTGTTTTCCTCTGTCAACAGGTTGTTCTATATGGTAGCTGTATTTTTTGTATTCCGGATGCGTTTCTACGCAGCGTGGTGTGGAGCTGAGGCGGGCTGCATCAGTGCAGGTTTGGGCTGCTATCCTGAAAAAGCACTTTCTAAACCTGGAGGAGGACCCACCATCAACTACAGGTTATTATGACTGAACTGTGTCTGTGGCAACCAGTGTTGTGGCATTTAAAAAAAAAGATAGAAAAATGTACCTAGTGTGTGTTTTTATAGTTGGGATATTACATAATTTCTTTTTGTTTCTCGTGGACAGTGCTGATCCATCCACTGAAGAAAAATATGACTTCAAAAGCATCCAGAACATCGACTGTTACAACACTGACTTCTGTGTGAAGGTTCGACATGGGATGCGGTACTGGAACATGACGGTTCAGTGGTGGCTGCATCACTACATCTACGCCAACGCCCCCTTCAAGTCCTACACACTCAGGTGGGTGAAACAGGCTCAGCCATTGTTCGAGGTTCCTGTTTGCTGTCAGGAGGCCTTAAAGGTTGAATCTCTGCTTCAGTTCGTCTCTTTGGTGACACATTTGTTGGTTAAATCTGCTACTAGGCTGCGATTTTGTATAAATCTCCAAAACGAAGACAAAATGGCAAAAGTTTAGACATTTTCTGTCTGTCTGCTGCTCCCAGGGCTGGCTGGACCATGCTCATCAGCGCCTACTGGCACGGTTTACACGCTGGCTACTACCTCTCTTTCATGACCATCCCACTGTGCATCGCAGCAGAATCTGCCATGGAGGCTTCTGTCAGAAGTAAGCTCGGCCCTCGCGGGCAGAACATGTTCGACTGGATCCACTGGTTCCTGAAGATGAGGGCCTACGACTACATGTGCATGGGCTTTGTGCTGCTGAAGGCCTCCGACACCCTCTACTACTGGTCCTCCATCTACTTCGTCATGCACGTCATCGCCGTTTGCTGCATCATCGTGGGCAGGGCTTTAAAGGGAGGGAGAAGAGAAGGGAGGCGGGGAGAGAAAGAACAAAAAAACGAGGGTGAAAAAATGGAAAATGTAAAAGAGAGAACCAGAGAGAAAACCGACTGAACGGAGGTCCATAAAAAGACTTGTTGGAGTTCCTCCTGTTGTTCAACAAACGCGACACAAGTCCAAGATGATTTCTCATCTGAAAAATCTGTTTTAGTACAAGAAGTAACTTTTAAAACTCAGTTGAAGATGTTTCTGCTGATGTATATTACTGTGCTGTGACTTGTTGGAGGGAAACATTTGAGCTCAGTGAGTTTTGTTTATGTTGGAGAGAGAGCTTTTATTCTATTTTACTCAGAGAAGTTGTGTGTTTTGAAAAATGAGTCCAAATGTCAAAAAAGGAGTCAGATATGTCAGTCAGATATTTTATAGACCGTATAGCTTCTAAAGTAAAAAAAAAAAAATTTTGGTCTTCAAAAAGTAATTTAAAAAAAGGATTCTAAAGTATGAGGATTTGTATTCAGTATTTACAGTCTCTACTGGATTGTATAATGTGGATATTGTTTTAGAAACAGCTTTGTTAGAATGATTATCTGGTTATTATCATGAGTGTATCTAGGATAATTCAAACAGATTTAAATTTAATTGTCTTTATAGTTAACAGCATTAAGACTTTAACAAAAGTTGCCCCCATTTGTGTGAGCACTTCTCCGCTTTAGCTTTTTCCAGTGAAGCCAAAACATTTCCATTTTGATATTTGTCAAAATTTAATTTGTCAGATTTTTGAAGCTCTTCAATTATTTCGGAACATATCCACTGTCATTTCTGCGTCAGTGTTTCGATTTCAACGTGTTCCGTGTGTGACAGTCTATTCACTGCCAAAACAGCTTACTGCCATCAGGAACCCTTCAGGGTTCAGACCGAATGTAGACTACATTTAAAGTTCGTCATTTTTTAAGCTGCTCTAGTTACCGCACAGCTAAAGCTAGGTAATATCCTTAAATATGGTATACATTTTACAAAAATGTACATTTTTATCAGTAACGTTTAACGTCTGAGGTTTTAATCACTGTGTTATGTTTTAAAACAAAACATGAGTTACAGATGGACATTTTGCTTTTAGGTGAATAAAGAATAAAGATTATTCTGATTTTTGTAAAAAAAAAAGTGTCTAAATATTAACAGACAGTAACAGTGATTTCACTGTATATGTTTATTTATTTTTGTTGTTCTGAGGGTGGATGACGATGTTTATCAGCTCATGAGATCATTTGAGTAGCAAATTGTCATTTATACCCCCCTGTGATTCAAAACTATTTTACTTTGAGCTGATATTGAAAAGAGGCAAGACAAACATTTTCCTGCTGTCTGTTTTTCCATTTATTTTTCTGCCTATTTGTATTATTTGGTGTTTTAATCTTTGTGTTCATGCTTCTTCCCTCGTATCAGATTTACATGCAGTTAAAAAGAAACTATCAGCATTTTCTCAGCAGTCCTACTGAAGCATTTCTAAGTTTTTAAATGTAACGTCATGTGATAAATTGTGAAACTTTAGCTGGTCACAGCTTTTTAAAGTTTCAGGACCACTTGGTAATAGGGAAAAAATAGATTTCAGGGAAATAATTAAATATTAAACACAAGAGAACACAAACACAACTGCCTGGCATTGTATTTTCTTTCACCTGAGAACCAATCTGTGCAGTTATTCTGTAATAAAACTACATTGTACACATAAAATCTTGTTTTTACTTTATTTCTGTCGCAGACCACAACCATATTTCAGAAAAAAAGAATCTTTATTAAGACTCGGTTTCATATTTATGTGTGAGTTTAGGTGGTCTGAGTAAATCTCAGAGCAACGTTCGCTTCTGCTTCATTTAGACAACAATGTGTTAAAAGTACAAGGAAGTCCCTGTGTTCATTTATGGGATGAGTAAAGTCCATACAGGAGGGAACAGGGAAGTACTTCATGGATAGGTAATGTTTCCTTGTACAGAGCTGCTTCATGTTTGTTCTGACTTGAGTTTGTTGAAAAGTCAGAGGAATGAGCAGCCAACTCCACAGACCAGACTCAGGTAAGGTGTTCAGATGATTCTGTTTGGGACGTTTACCTCTGACTTATTTATGCATGAAAACTCAGCAGATGAAGCTGTGCTGCGAGGATGGCACACATAACCAAACTAAAAGGCACAATCTCGTTCTGATTGATAATCTGAATACTTGTGTGTTGTTATTGAATTACAGGAAATGGTTTCCCCGGTGACCAAGAGTCGCTCAGGTTATGCCGGGCTCCATCTCAAATGTCCAATCAGAACTACCCTCAGTACAACTGGAGCTCTAGACCTGCAGCAGAAGACGATGAGGCAGGAAACGCAGAGTCACCCCGGGAGCTCAGGACCCTCGCTCGGCCCATGGCGCTGAAGAAGGCTCTGAGGTACGAAATCAGAGTTCTGAACTTATTGCAAAATCAAATTTTACTTTAGAGATCTGCAGCTAAACAGTTTGTTTAGCAGAGCTGCAGTGTAACAGTTAATCATTTTCTTGAGTTGTAAAAGTAATTTTTTTGAAGTGCATGAATCTGAACCCTGTTTATCTTATTTTTGTATAATTCATCCAGCTCTTCTTTTTAAATATTTTGTAATTTAAGACTAAAGAAATGTGAGCGATCAAACTGCTGTAGTATCAGAATAACGCCATTTTTCTTGTAACTTCCGTCAGGCAGGTGCAGCAAATGCAGGAGCCTGTTTCCACCAGCGCCAAGTCCTGGAAACACAAGTCCAAATCTCTGCGTAAACTCAAGACAAACATCAGAGAGTTTCTTTACTTTTTCTCACTGTGGAGAAAGTCTTTGCAGAAGATTGGAGGTTTAACACCTGATTTTATTACTGAACAGACATAAAAAGAACATTTCAAAAATGTATGTCGTTTACTTTGCATTTTTAACTAAACTGAGTTTTGTTTTTCTCTTTCTTCTGTCCTGCAGGGAACTTTGGAGGTGGTGTCAAGTCCTACTTCCTGTTCCTCAGATTCCTGGTTGTTCTTAATTTTGTTTCTTTTTTACTGATAGCCGGATTTGTCATCGTCCCCAGCCTCGTCTTCAGAAATGCAGGGAAAAGCTTTAACAGCACAGGTGACAGGTTTTTGTATCCGTTTTGGGCAGCGTGTTTTCTCGCTTCATATCATCTCATTTCCTGAGCGCTCATCATTAAGTTATTGAAATTAAACATTTGGTGTGATGGTTTCCAAGAAAAAGTCTTTCCAAAATGGCTGACCTAATCGTGTACATAAATTTTTAGACAGTCGTGGTATTTCCCATGAAAATAAACAAATTGTTAAATAAATTACTGTTTCGTTAAGTCAATCAATGTCCTAAATTTCATTTGGTTTCCTTGTATGTCCCTTGCATGTATTCTATTTGTTTCTAAATACTTAAAGCCACATCGTCTTTATAATGAGACACAAGTAGAGAAACTTAATGTAATAAATAGTAAATTCTGGGATAGTAAAACTTCATTACTGTGTTTTCCAGATGATGGTCCATGTATGAAGTATAACCCTAACCCTCAGGGTCTGGTGGTCTTCTATGAGTACTTTCTTCACTTACTTTCAGGCCAGGTGAGAAATTATTATAGAAACCCAAGAAGACAGCTTTAAGAACAAATAGTCTTGTTTATGGATCCCGTCAACAACTTTTAAGCTTTTCTTATTACTTCTAGTGCCTAAAACTGCACTGTATGTTTGAATTGTTCCTCATAAAATCATCATCAATATCTCTCTAATTTATTTATTTTTCTGAAAATTTTGAAAAGTCTTCATTTTGTTCCTTCCTTCTTCTTTTTGCTTGAGTTGGCTTCAAATTATTGACTAAGTCAAGTCGGGAACCATGAAACTGAGACTTTAAAAAGAAATTCAACCATGACTTTACTTATCTTGTTAAATTTCAAACTGTTCTCTGTGAAAAAGGACTTACTGATTTATTTTATTTAATCTGCTCAAGGTTTTTATGAGGGAACTAAAACTCCAAATATAAGATAAAAAAAATATTCTGACGCCCTTGATTTGAAAACATAACAACTAAAACAGGTCATCTACATCTCAGATGCAGTAAATAAAACTGATTTGCATTTTGCACAAATATGTGGTTCTGTCCTCTCCTGTCATTCATCTTTAGGGTTTCATGGAGGATTCCTTTATGTTTTATGGTTACTACAACAACAACACAGCGATGGAGGACGGGAGACTTTTCTACAACATCCCTCTGGCCTACCTCTTCACGGCTGTCTTCTACTTTGCCTTTTGTCTCTGCTGCATCATTGCACGGTCCGTCCTAGGATACAACCATCGGGCAATAAAATAAATAAACAAATAAATGTTTGTTTAATAACAGACTGAAGCTGACCTGCATCTTGTTCCCCCTTCTCTGCACGCAGCATGGGCACTGCAGCTCGAGTTGTCGTGGCAACGGGAGGCAGCACCATGGGCAACTACAGCATGATCGTGTTCACCGGATGGGACTATGGTTGCCTGGGAGACCAGGCTACCAAACTGAAGCAGAGGAACATCTACTACCGGCTACAGGTGTGAAAAGATCCACTCGACCACTTCAGCAATCTGAAAAAAAAAGATCCATAAATTTTCCTCCCCTCATCTTCTCTGTTCGTCAGGTGGATCTGGAGGAAGAGCGGATAAAGAAACAAGCTGCTTCTCTCACGCCGTGGAAAAAAGTAGCTTTATACTCTCTGCGTGTTTTAATGTTTTTTATTTCAATCGGGCTCATCGTAGCAGCCTTTTATGGCATCTTTGTAGCCACTGAGTTCAGTCAGGTACTATAAACCTTTATATAAAACTATGTTGTGTGTAAGCACAGGTGTGAGTTTGGTAACATCTTTGTCTTTGATTTTTTTTTTTTGCCAAACAGAGAAACAGTGAGAAGCCTGGGATTCTAGGTTTGACTATTGAGTATCTGCCGTCTATGGTCATCACCGCAGGAAACTTTTTGGTGCCTCTGCTGTGTGACCAAATCGCCCTGATAGAAAAATATTCTCCCAGCATTACTGTGGTGGTGGCATTGTTAAGGTCTGCACAATTTTTCTTCTTTACACGTTATTTTCATTTTTAAATGAAATGAATGGTCTATAATACCTATAGGCCTACTGTTTATTTCCCTGTGAAGGTCTGATTAAAAAAAAGATGGAATTGGACAAAGTGTGTTTGAAAGCTGGTTGTCAAACTAACAGATTTTCAATAATTGTTTGCCCATTTTGTTCTAAATAGCACTCTGTTTAGGTATTAATATGGTCTAATCTTTTTTCAATTCTGGCTTTAAGAACGGTAATTTCTCACATCTTCTTGATGTTCAGGGCAGTGGTCCTGCGTATGGTGAGTTTAGGTGTCCTCCTCTTCACTCTCTGGAGTCAGATCACCTGCGATGGGGACACAGAAGCGAAGGATTGTAAAACGTGCCAGTACAACGATGACAAATACCCGGTATTTATATTAGTCTTTTGCAGAACCGTATAAAGCTAAATGAACTGTACTTATATAGAACCTTTCTACCCAGCTAGATTACTCAAAGTACTTTTCACTGCACTACCTTAAACCACATTCATACACTGATGGGACACACATCAGAGGCAGAGGTGTTTCAGTGTCTCGCCCAGGGACACTTTGACATGGGACTGAAAAGCGGGGAGAATCAAACCACCGAATTTGTCATTGGAGGACGACTCTCCAAACCACTCATCCACAGCCACCCCTAAAACTAAACCTAAAACACAGTTTTGAGTAGCAGTAATGAGTCACTCAGCAGGATGCTGCGTGGCGTGCGAGACAGAATGCTTCCTGCTGATGTTTGTCCTAAAGAGTTATAAATCTCGTTTTCTTTTACGATGCAGTGCTGGGAAACAAGAGTAGGACAGGAGATGTACAAGCTGGTGCTGTTTGACCTCCTGGTTACCATCGCTCTGCTCGTGCTGGTTGAATTTCCACGCAGGTGCAAACGACAACATTCAAATCTGTTTCAGAAATAAGATAGAGTTTGTCCGATGTTGGTGAATCTGTCTAACATTTTGAGCGCAGAGCGTTCACGTGTCAGTGTTTGTTTTGGTGTCAGGATGGTGGTGGACAACTGGTCCAGTAAGCTGTCTCGGCTGGTGGGCCGACAGGAGTTTGTGGTTCCCTCTAATGTGCTGGGGCTGGTTTATGGTCAGACCGTGGTCTGGACAGGAGCTTTGTTTTGCCCTCTACTGCCGCTAATCAACACCGTTAAATTTGTCATCGTCTTTTACTGCAAAAAGGTAAAGGTGCAGCTTTTAAAAAGAGTCTAGATTTCACCCAATCGTTGCCTGGTTTGTGCTCACTTGCCCCTCTCCCCTGCAGATCACGCTCTTCTACAACTGTCGGCCAGCGCAAAGGACGTTTCGCTCCACCACCTCCACCTTCTTTTTCCTGGTGGTGCTCCTGTTCGGCTGGATTTTGTCCCTGGTCGTCATGATTTATAGTCTTGCAGTGTGAGTGCTGTTCTGGACGTTTATTGTTTGTTGTTCTGTTTGATGAGAATGAAGCGTTAAAGTGTTTTAATGTTCTGTTACATTGTTAAGGATGATTCTTTCCTCTCCAAACAGGATCCACCCATCAATGGCCTGCGGGCCTTTCCGTTTCTTTCCCACCATGTGGCAGATTGTCCCCAACTCTTTCTACAACCTCTCTAAAGTCACTCAGCAGTTTCTCTTCTTCATTGGCTCACAGGCGTTCTCCATACCTCTGTTTGTGTTATCCTGGTGAGTGGACTTTCTCTTGGGATTAATAGGATTGTTATTATGGTTGTTCTGACTGTGCACTTCTATTAACTAAAGACTTTGTCACACAACAACATTTTAGACAACTTATACAAATGTTGTTATTATTATTATTATTATTATTATTATTATTATTACTTATAACTGGCTCATTATACATTCCCTGAATATTACGCATATAACTGTTCATTCATTCCTCCAACAGTGTGGTTATGTTCTACTTCATCGCTTTAGCCTCTATCTATGGAAGAAGTGTTGCGATGCTAAAGGCTCAGCTAAAGTTGGTAAGTTGTTGTTATTTATAGTCAAGTGTCAAGAGACACGTTCAGAATTTGACTTGGTGCATTATTCTAAGTTGTTTCCCAATGTTCTCTCCCACAACTGCCTTGTTCTGTCTCTGGTTTGCAGGAAGGCCACGATAAGCAGTTTTTGGTGAAGCAGATTGAGAAGATGAAAAACAGCAACATCTGAAACCAACACATGATGCAGAAAAAGCAAGACTGAATGTTAACTAGGAACATGATCAGTCTCTACCAAAGTCATTTGTATAAAATGTATAAAATCAGTGTCGATAATCCAGATTGTCAATGAAAATATTGATGTAGAAATTATATTAATGTTAAAATTTGTTTTAATTATTATCTATTTACGTAAGTTATTTTTATATTCATTCGCATTTGTGTGTGGTTTAGATGAACTCATGTTTCGGTGTTTTATGCCACATGCCCCTCATAATTTACCCAGATTACAAGAGAAACACTGGCTCGTGCTCCCTAGTGGCTGGACTGAAATGGTTTGGAAAGTGGGTATATATGTTAGAAGGATGTTAGACAAAGACGACATCTATGGAAGCAATAGTGAGGACAGAAGGGTAGGAATTAGTTGGAGGACATAGAGAGATGGAGGAGGATAACTTGTTGTGGTGACTCCTGAAGGACAGAGATTTAAAGAAGAGCATTTGTGTAGTCTTTCACTCTTTTGTATGTGTTTAGAAAAAGTGCAAAAAACAAAATAAGAGCACACATCTTACGAAAGACAATAGTAGTAATTAAAAATTGTAAATACTTTCAAATGTGTTTTAAAGGACTTCACAAAATACATCAGTTTAATGATCATTCTAGAAAAAAGTAAAAAAAAACACAAGAGTGAATAAACAAAACAGAGTATTACATTCTTAGTGTAGAAATAAAGTTGCTGAATGCATAATTTTATATGACTTGGGATTTGTCCACTCATTAAATTTAAAAAAAATAGTTTTGTATCTAAAGTTTTTTTTAAATAACATGTTTATTCACTTTTTGTATTTAACAGTTAAAGTTCTGTTTAAATGTTTTTTTCATGTATATTTTTCTAATGTTTTATACTCTTTAGGTAGAATTGAACATATAAAAAGAGTCGTTTTATTGCCCCCTAGTGTCAGGATTGTGTTACTGCTTCAACCTGCGCCCCATGTTTACTTCCTGTTTAACTCGACTGTTTCCTGTGATGATAAGCTAGTGCTACTGGGTTTAATATGTTAAGGTGGGTCCTTACAGCATTTCGGTAATAGTTTATTTTTGTTGTGGTTTAAACTGCAAGTGTTAAAAAGCTTACCGTGACAAAGTTTCACGTCTATTGACTTTTCTTGCTGCTGCGTCATATCAAACTTTTGGTAATGCTAGCTTTTGATTTCCAAAACATACAACAAAAATAGTCATTTAAGAACAGCGACTATTATATTAAATTTCACCACATATTTTGTTGCGTTACGTGCATTTTCTTTATTAGAAACCGACCAGTTTATCGACCAAACTGGGTTTTGTTCTCTTAAATTGACAGTAGTTAGCATTCTGAGCTAACCACCGGCCTATCCACGGTCACCTAGACAACGATGAACATCCTCCCGAAGAAGAGCTGGCATGTCCGAAACAAGGACAACATCGCGCGCGTGCGGAAGGACGAGGCGCAGGCGGCAGAAGAGGAGCGCGAGGCCCAGCGTCGCGTTGAACGTGCAGAGCAAGAGGTAACACCATCCCCTTGCTGCTGAACGGGGCCGCGGGTTCGATCCCCTTCTACGTCAAGTTTGTCTAGTCGCGACCTCTGAAGAGAGGGTAGCAGCCGAAAAATAATGGAAATTCTTTGAATCTGACCTTCAAATCTTTTAATTGATATATTCATAAGGATTGATTTATTGTTGCATCCCTAGTAAATATGTCTTTACCTATTCATTGTCATTTTATTGTGAACATACTAATTTATGATCAGTGATGTTATGTTTAACTTATTAAACTTATTAAAAATATACTCAAAACAAGTCAAGTTCAAAATGACATTTCTACCTATGAAGATGCTTATACTGTGAAGCGTTCATTATTTTCTACACAGTATTATTACTTTATAATAACAGATTTTAATCCCCACAGGCACGCACAGAGTACCTGAGAAGGAAAGCCAGAGCTTCTCTCCCATCGGCAGAAGGAAGAGATGATGACAACGATGAACAAAGGGGAGGAAACCTGGAGCATCTCAACCTTTTTCCTCTGGAGGAGTCTTCAGAGAAGACGGGGAATGAGGAATATCTTAAAGAAAAGAAAGAAGAAAAGGTGACAGGGCTCATACACTTTGAATTGTCATTTATCCTGAGTTATGAGTCTAGCTGACTTTCTTCCTCTTGACTGTGTTTACGTCTTAAGATATTTAACATTTTTTATTGTATGTAGGACTTTAGCAACAATGATGTGTTTTCGCACTTTTTGCATGCATCACAGCAGGTTTAGATAAGTTTAATGACCACTCGTCACTTGGCTTGCTTAATTAAAGCCATATAGCTGTCAAAATAAGGGTTTGTTCAATGTCTTTGAGTAGAACCTTTTGAACACGTGTAAAATCTATGATTAAAAATAACCCCTAAATATGCACCGCTTACTACCAAAGCATCATTTGTTATAAAAGAACAAAATCAGCAGAGTCATGTTCTGTTGCTAACAAATCTGATTTGTTTGTTTGTATTCAGACATTAATGGGTACACTTCAGACAGTGTATTCTGACAGCTAGAATTCGTTGAAATTCAAAAGTTTATCTGGACAAAGAAAAACTTTAACGTTTTTTTTTATTTTGGGGGGATCTAGGAGAAGCAAGAACGAGCCATTGGCTTACTCGTGTCTTTGGGACCTCAGCCAGGCTCCGAGGTGACTCCATGGTACCTGAAAAGCGGCAAAGAAAAAGAGGAGAGCAAGGAAAAGGACAAAAAGAAGGGACTAAGTGAAGAGGAGCGAGAGAAGAAGGATCGCAGGCTGAAGGACAGCTTGGATCCCATGAACGACATGAAGAAAGCTCTGGGCGTGTACGGAAAACGGGAGCACAAGAAAAAGAAAAGGGAAACAAGAGAAAAAGTCGAAAAGAAGAGCAGCGGAGACAGGCGAGGACTGCTTTTGTTTATTCGAAGCACCGCAATTAATGCTCACTCCAGCAGTTCAGAACGTGTGGACGTTTTCCCTCTGATTTTGTCCCGATTTCAAACGTGACTAAACGGGGTCGGGGTTTCTCAAAGGGTTTTGTCCGGTGATGACATTAACCACGCAGCTGACGAGTTCCGTCTTTTGTTACAGCTCCTTGGAAAGGTTACGCGCCGAGCGTTTACGGAGGGAGGCTGAGGAGCGGCGGAGAGCTCAGGCCCTCGTCGAGCAGCGGAGCGGCAAACGGAAGGAGGCGGAGAGGGCGGTGGACGACAGGGAGAGGCCGTACAACAGCGCCTACTTCCCAGAACTCGCTCGAAAGCGACAAAGAAGGGATCGGGAGAGCTGGAGGGACGAGATTTTGAAATCTTAAAAGCTGTTTATTTTTTTGACGGAGGAGGAGATGCGCGTTGAGTCGGTCGAAAACCAACATACAGTAAAGAGCACATTTTTAGACGAGGTAAATTGGATAAAATAAGAACTTCTTTCAGTTTTTTTTTTGTTTGTTTGTATAGTTTCTCCTCCACAGAGGAACATCAGCGGTCCTGTGCAGCTGCAGCTCGTTCTGCTCCTGCGGCGTTTCGCTCGTGAGCATCAGCGGGACAGATGGTTGTCTTTACGGGGGGCTCCGGCTGTCAACCAGACCTGAGCCGCTGAAGCACGGCTCACATTATTGTAAAAACCATAAAGAATCTGTTGGTGTAAAAAAAATGACATTGTTTCAATGAAAAAATAGGTAAAATAAAAAACTGAAAAGTAGAAATCTTTTTCAAATTACTCGCTATTTTCAGCCTCCAGCTACAAATATTTATTGGATTTTTTTTCAGCCTCTTTAGATCATCTTTTGATTTACAAACTGTTGGCTGAATGAAATTATTTGAAAATATCACCCTGGACTCCAGGAAGTTATCACTGGTATTTTTTTATTTCTGTACTTTTTCTTTACTTTTTCTAATGCTGGTTATAGAAAAGGTTCTAAATTCTGGTGTAAAAAAACGGAGGCCTGAAAATAAAATAAAAACCTGACATTTTTGAAGATTGAATTTAGTTTCGCTGCTGGGTCCTTGTAGAAATCTCACATAGATGCTCTTTTGATGATAGACTTTTTTTCTTAGCTGCAAACAAGGCTTCTTGCTTTAAGGAAAAACAAAAAACAAATATGTGGCCAACAGAGAAAAAAAATCAAAATGGTCAAAGGCATATATAAGGCTTATATAGGCCCAGGTGTTTTTTTCTGTAGCTGTAACTGTTTAGAACATGCAC
>JAVKLF010000042.1:8249677-8260028 GCA_034783495.1 Millerichthys robustus
TCTTACACTACTGTAATTATTTAGTCATACTTTATTTATTTATTTATTTATTTATTTATTTATTTATTTATTTATTTGCTTAAGTGCTGTTGACATTTATGAGCTATATACATTGTTTGGGATGGAATGCATCTGGGTCATACCTTCATTAAAACCTTCATAACAAATATAATATTTTTCCCAAACATCTTGATTGCTGGAAGAAAAAAAAGTATTTTCTATAATTTTTCTTCTTAATATAGGCTATGCCAATCTTTACTGTATGGAACTATGTCCTGTAATGTTTGAATATGTTTTTTCCAAAGGCAAATAATTTTCAGCCGACATGTCTTTTTATGTTTGTTTGTTTGTTTGAAGGTTAAATGTAGCTTAGCGCCACAAATCAAAGCTTTTCATGAGTAAATTATTTCCATTTGTTTGCATATCTGATATTTAAATATTTTATTGATTTTTTTTATACTATTACCAGCTGATCATGCAGCAGAGGTCCAGATAGTCTGTTTAGTCTGTTTAAATGTTGGTTTAAAAATTGTAATGTTTGAATTTGATTTTCAAAGGGGGTGATGTACAAACGAGGGGAAATAAAAGCTAAACTTGTGAACCTCTTTTTCTGAACTTTTTCATGATAATAAACTTTACTGTGTTTAATGCTTGGATCGAAGCATTTTGAGCGAGAAATCCTTTGTTGAACATCAGAATCTGACTACATGTCCCAGAAGGCTTTCGGAAGGTCGGCGAAGCTCGTGACGTATTTAGCCCGCGACGCGACCTGCGGGTGCTACTTTAGAGCTCAAATATACAAGGCTAACAGGGTAAAACGTATAGTTTAACCGCACAGGAAGCTTTTGTTGTTTCATGAAGACCTAATTTATATATAAAAAATATCCATCCGGCTGGAATTTAATCGTTAGAGGTAAGTTTTAACTTTTTAAATAAATAGAGTAACGTTTAACAGACTTTTGTTGATGCTAGCTAGCTAAAAGCAGAGTGTGGAATCACTGTTAAACAAAACCATGTAAATGTAGTTAGATATGTGTCGTTTTTGCTGTGTTTAACCTCTTTGTAAGGGTTGTTTTAAAGGGTTGAAAAACAAACAAGAAATTATTTAACTGTTATCAAATTGCGTAAAAAGCTAAATTCTCGCTTGTCTGTGTTTTTATGATTAGGATAAAGTGTTAAAAATATATTAACGACTAAAGTGTATCGCAATGTTGAACCTGGTTGATAAACGTTTATTTCACAACCACAATCATGAAGTTGCTAAAAACGTAAATAAGATTTAAAATATAGAAGTGCATTCTTTACTAGGCCAGTAAACCATTTAAAAAATTAGATGTGTGTCAAAACAGCAAATTTTGTTGTAAAAGAAGCATCCAACAGGAGAAAGTGTGAGGATTTAGGGGTTTATGTATTTATTAATTATAGCCACAGATTTGTTTATACACTGCAAAAAATGACAGGAAAAAAAAAGAAGTGTTTTTAATGAGAATATTTCTGAGAAGCTGGGGTAAACCCATTGTACACAAACTCCAAATTGTTTCATACCGATCTGAAGCTTACGTGGAATATTATTCTTTATGGGTAACAGGTTGTGCATTTCAGTCTGCCATGTATTTTAACAAACCGTAAAGCTATGTCTTTTGTCTCTGTGATGTAGTAATTTAGATCTTGTGCTCCGTTTCTGATTGATTATTTATGTTTCACTTCCGTCTGTGAATTTGTCCCGTTTGCCAAATATTTTCATTCTTCCTGTAGATGTCGTTGGCAGATGAGCTTCTGGCTGACCTGGAGGAGGCTGCAGATGAAGGAGAGGATGGATTGTATCCAGAAGGTGAAGAAGGAGAAAGTGATGGAGAGGGGACTCGGGGAAGAATGGAGGGAGGGCTGGAAGACATTCCAGAGGAAATGGAGGTGGACTACAGTAAAGCTGAGAGCGTCGCATCCATTGCCAAACTCCGCAATAGCAAACAGGTTATTTTTGTTGGAAGCTTTGTAGCTTTAAAATGAGGTGATATTTATAAATAATAGACCTTTAACCCTGTTGTATGTGTAAAGTTTTCAGAGATCATGGACAAAATTTCGGAATATACAGGAAAGCAGCGGAAAATCTCAGATGGTGAGTGTGATCTATTTGAGATTCATTTCAGTTGATGTTTGTTGAAGCATTTATTTGTTTATATTCAAGATTATGGGTGGTGCTTGGGTAGTCCTCACATCTAATTAAAACTAATGACCCTAAAAAATTAAAACAATTCCAATTTGTTTCTTCTTAGTTTCAGGTCCAGTTGAGGCAGACCCTGAATACAGGCTGATCGTAGCGGCCAACAACCTCACAGTGGAGATCGACAACGAGCTCAGTGGGTTTGCTCTCACAGGAAAACATAAAGGAATTTGCACATTTGTTTTTAAACGTCTCATGTGTTTCTGCCTCGTTTTTAGACATTATTCACAAGTTTACAAGAGACAAATACTCCAAAAGGTTTCCAGAGCTTGAGTCCTTAGTGCCTGATGCGTTGGATTACATCCGCACAGTGAAGGTGGGTTTAAACTTAGATTCAAGAAGCCATTTCAGCGTGAAAAAAATGTCAAATTGGTGCTGCAGTTTTGCTAGAGCATTTAATATTTGTCAATTTGATGTAAGAAGTCATTTTCCATTCATGAGCAACATGTACAAAAAATGTAATGAATTTTCAGTTTACAGCTCTCTCTATGTATATTTAAGCTTTTATAAACAAACTTCTGAATATGTGGCTTCATGACACAGCCACCCACAACTCCAATGTTATGTTTAGTTTTTATTTTTCCAGACATTTTTTCTTTCAAACAAATTGTTTTAGTGAGGACAGTGTTAAAAAGTTTACAAAAGTGAGACAATTAGCGTTTATTTCACACAAGCATGTTAGATTCTGTGTTTTTGGTGCTTTAATGTCACATATTCTCTCATTTTTTGTGGCCCTTCTGCAGGAACTGGGAAACAATCTGGAGAAATGTAAAAACAATGAAACGCTGCAGCAGATCTTGACCAACGCTACTATTATGGTGGTCAGTGTGACTGCATCGACCACACAGGGGTGAGTTTGTCTCTCAAACTACACAATCCTGTCTTTACATGAAGGATTAGGAAGGTTGGATGGAATTTTACTTTTTAATTATACTTTATTAATCCACAATGGGGAATTTTTTTTCCCTGCATTTTTACCATCACACATGTGATTGGGGCATTCCAGTTGTCAGTCTTGGGGAGTTTCCTCTCCTCTGCCAGTGTTTTTCAAAACTTTTACTACTATTTATTTAAACTTACTTTTGTGTGATTTTTATCCTCAGGTCATTACTAAGTGAGGATGAACTGAAGCAGCTTGAAGAGGCTTGTGACATGGCCCTGGAGTTAAATCAGTCTAAACACAGGATATACGAGTACGTAGAGTCTCGGATGTCATTTATAGCCCCCAACCTGTCCGTTATTGTCGGGGCATCAACTGCTGCCAAGATTATGGGTAAAAGAAGATTTTAGAGCTTTGCACATGTTCACAACAGCAGATTTTATTTGTTTTTGATGTTCCTTCTTTGCTTTTCTTTCCTCTTGCTGCAGGAATCGCTGGCGGTCTCACTAACCTTTCAAAGATGCCAGCTTGTAACCTGATGCTGCTGGGAGCTCAGAGGAGAACCCTGTCCGGCTTCAGCAGCACGTCCCTGCTGCCTCACACCGGCTTCATCTACCACTGTGACGTTGTTCAGTCATTACCACCTGTCAGTAAATGCAGTATATTTAAAACTTTTTTAAAAATTTAATTAAAACTAAAGTCTTCGGGCTAATGGTGACTGTTTTACTCTTTCAGGACCTCAGGAGGAAAGCAGCTCGTCTGGTGGCTGCAAAATGCACCCTGGCTTCTCGAGTGGACAGTTTTCATGAGAGCTCAGATGGAAAGGTAGTCATTTTAAAGGATTAGTGCAGTTAACAGATCTGTCTGCAGCTGCACTTAAGGATTAAACCCTATAAATGTGTTCATTACACAGCTAATAGGTTCATCAAAAGTGCAATTTTGTTTGCAACAACTAAAGCATAGATTGTCTTTAAAGGGGACATATTCAAAATCCCTTTATTTTTTTTAGCCCTAGAACACTTTTTGTGTACTTGGAGTCTATAGGAGGGCAGGAAAGTTGAATTTGGTCTCTCCTGGTGCTGAGTGTATAGTTTTATTATTTATTTTTCAGTCCATTCAGTTTTCTCTATTCTCTATGTTTTCTGAACAATTACGTCACAGTGGAGGGGTGGCAGGGTTTGCATTTAAAGAGACTGAACCAAAACGAGTTGCTCTCAGACACACCTCAGAACAGAGGTGAAAGAGGGGCCTGTGGAGCTGCAATAAGGAATTCGGACCAAAGCAGTTCCACTTTATAAAATACACAACTGAATGATTTAAATGTAAAAAGGAAGGATTTAAAAGCATGATACATCCACTTTGATATCAACAAATGCATAAACATTTCATTTCTGCAGGTTGGTTATGATCTAAAAGAAGAGATTGAGAGGAAGTTTGATAAATGGCAGGAGCCTCCACCAGTGAAGCAGGTCAAACCGCTGCCGGCTCCACTGGACGGACAGAGGAAGAAGAGAGGAGGAAGGAGGTCCGCTTCTTAACTGTTTTCCACAATAAAGCAAAGACAGGCAGCTTGTATAAACCCTCAGACAAGTTTAGAAAAGCACCAGCTCTAAATTTATAAAACTTATGAGACTCAGCTCTCGTGTTTTGTTTTGTTTTTCCCCTTGAAGGTATCGAAAGATGAAAGAGCGTCTCGGTCTGACTGAGATACGAAAACATGCCAACAGAATGACCTTCGCTGAGGTTGGTGGAGATTTTCTTGGCTTCATTGTTTCATTAAAATAATGTCATTAACTTCTTGAAATCTGTATTTTTTATATTCAAATCAAACGGTTATTTGATTTGAACCGATTGATTTGCTCAGTTATCTTTATAAAGTCATGGACAAAATGCTTGAGTGTAAACAAACTTGTAATTATTGGCAACAAAATATGACAGCTGATTTTGTTTTTATTCCAAATTATGTGATCAGCTTTAAATAGTGAATTATGTGTATTTAGTGGTTATTCAAATTTATTTTTGTTGAAGTCTTACTTTGTGTTCAAAAGGATTTAATCCTTCTACATTATTTACTTTTGACTTGCCATAAAGTATACGAGAACCCAAGATTTATATGAGAGGCTTGTTGCGTGACAGAAACACTAATAAGACTTGGAACGGATTGACGTTGTGTTGCAGATTGAGGATGACGCCTATCAGGAGGATCTGGGCTTCAGCCTGGGTCAGCTGGGGAAGAGCGGCAGCGGTCGAGTCCGGCAGGCTCAGGTCAACGAGGCCACCAAGGCTAGGATCTCCAAATCACTGCAGGTAAAAACTGTCAGGACCACTTGTTTGTATCTCTTCACCTCCAGGTATGTTTAATCTCTAAATGCTGTGACACGGTTTGTCTTCCACAACAGAGAACTTTGCAGAAGCAGAGTATGACATACGGAGGGAAGTCCACCGTCCGAGATCGCTCCTCAGGAACCAGCTCCAGTGTCGCTTTCACCCCTCTTCAGGTAACAAACGGCTGTTCAGGAGAACGTTGACTTATTTATTAATTTATTTTCCACCTCACTGGTAATCTGCTGTCGTCTGCAGGGCCTGGAGATCGTGAACCCACAGGCTGCAGAGAAGAAGGTGGCTGAAGCTAATCAGAAATATTTCTCCAACATGGCAGAGTTCCTCAAAGTCAAAAAGGAATCAAAGATGTGAAAACTCCAACAGTCATCCTGCACGCTACATCGCAGCAAACGTTGTCTCCTATTGTGCTTCACCTTGTATTTTATATTTTAGCCATTTGAATAAAATGTGAAAAATCCCAGAGTTTTGTAGGAGAGAAAATATTTGTCTCTGACTCCTAACATCTTGCCAGAATATTTAAATTTGTTAAATTTCATTCAGGACCAACAGGACTTTACACCACACACACCGATGTGTAATTTCTTAAAAGTATTTATTGAAATTTTACAATTCTTTTATAATCCCATTTTTTTAAGAACATCTCCCATGCAGAACTGTGACGAGGGAAAAAGATTGTTGAAATTCACATTTTTTTTCCTGACCTTTCCGAAAACCTTGTTAAGAGTCCCCCTCAAAAATATAATCTATAATCTATAAAATGCAGATTTTATAACTGCATCTGTTTTCTTGTTTTTCCACAAAAACAAACCCATTGAAACAGATCCCACAATAAGTGCAGTATAGATCTGGATTTATAAACTGAGCCTGTTTAGACTACCAAGTTGGGATGCTTCCCAGATAAATTCCTTCTGTTCAAGTTCATTTACCACCTGAATTTTATTTTTTTGTTTAAACTCTACATGTAAACAGTTGTATCAGTGTACATTCACCTTATAGGGATTTCACTTAAACACCAGGTGGTAAATTGAACAGTAGATTATAAGCTAATGTAACAGAGGGAGGAGAAACAAAAAAAAGGTGGGAAAATGACTCATTTGGATTATTTTTAATTCAATGTATTTTGAAAGAGGTGATTTAGGTAGAGCTACATTCACTACACTCTGCATGGCCTGTATGAGAATTTCTCAGTGATGTAAAGTCAAAATATCAAGCAGATAAAATTCTCCAAACCCTAATATTAAGATTTATTTTACAAGTTTTATTAAGTAGTCACAAACAGAGGCGCCATAATATCTTTGACAGGTTAACTTAAAAACATTTTATTTGTAAAGAGAGGGAGTCAGAGACCAGTTCAATTGCATAGCAATTTAATCCATGTCCAATAAAGACTCTTTCCCTGTCACAGGGAGAGGCCCTGTGGTCACTCTCAATCACGTTTTAAATCGACCAAGACAAAATATCAATAAAACTATTGATAACTGCTCACTATCTTCAATAGTGACCATGTTCAACAGGCATTGTAGGGTCTTAAAAGAAGCTGTTCCTACGCACCATGACAAAATGTCCACTGGACATCGCCATTCTAAACCACCGCGTTACAGAAAAATACAAGATGGGCACCTTAATCAAATCCAAGGTTTGTTTTGTGTTGAGTTGAAGGCTTCCAGGCTCGTGTTGGGTTGGTGGTACAGAGAATCGTGTCGAACCGGAAAAATAAAGAGAGGGAAAAGGGGGGGAAAAAAGAAACATGCATGGGGTAGGCTTTCCTAATGCCACATACTGAGTGTGCACACAAACAGGCACAAACGCAGATCTCCAATGAAAGCCTTCCCAGCTCGTGCAGCGCGGTGCGTTTGATCAGACCCACGGGGTAATTTTTGTCAAAAAGCAAAGCACTACACGAGGAGCTAGGGGCTTCACATTGAGATGCAGCCTATACAGACACCGGTCTCCGCTTCGGGAGAGGGGTTTCTACTATACATCACAATCTCTATCCACAGTTTTGGAGTTCAGTCTCGGAATGTCAACAGCAGCACGGTTTTTGTCTTTTTTCCTCTGTCCTTTCGTGTCCCCCTTCTGTGCGTCACTGCAAGTCTCTGTCTTCGAGGTACCTGTACTCGAAGGTGAACCCCTCCTTCTTCCTCTGGCCCCATTTCTCATAGTCAAAGTAAATGTAAGTGCCCTGCGGAAACAGCGGGGTGGAAAGGACACATTAATGACCAAGTTGATCAGAAAATCTCCAGGTTTCTTTTACTGTGTAGAAGTTGCACCTGTTCAAACTCATCGGTGATAGTCTTGGGCTCCTCGTGCCTCTGAAACCACATCATGTACTTGGTGTGAAACCTCCATGATTGTTTCTTTAGAGCCTTGGCAGACAGATACTGAGCCTTAGTGCCCTAAGAGGGAGAGAAAAGATTAAAAATACAGCTCACAAACATGAAGACAAAAAGAAAAAACGATCAGCTAACAAGATGAACGGTTACCTCCAGGTAGTAGAAGATGAAGAAGAGAGTTTCTGTGGACAGTCTCTGGTAGAACTCTATGGTGTCAGAGTGGTGGGTTGGTACCTGATGGTGGTAGGGCAGTGTGGGACATGGATTCCTCATCAGGTATTGCCTTTAAAAAAAAAAAACAGAATGAGAAAAGAGAAGCAAACTAAACAAAAACTGAAGTGCAGTAATATAATTAGATCATAATGCCACTCCTAATGTTTCCCTTCAGTTGAAGTCCCATTTAACTTCAGAATATTTAATTATTTTCCTTCCAATAATGAAAACTTGTTAGTTCTTAAAGCACAGTCCTGCCACCATATTTGATTACAAATATGCCAAATTAGACTATTAAACATATACTCAGTGACAAACATCCTCAACCATTATTATACAGTTCTTTTTAAATCAACTTTGACTCCTTTCTCTATATCATGTAACAATTATGGCAAAAAAACTACCCATCACTTATTTTTAAGTGAAACTAGATTTCCAGAAATTACAGCAGGATCTTCCATGAAAATTATGCTAAAAGCTGCAACCGGCTCACCTGATCCTCTCAGAGTCAGACGGGTGAGGCATGTGGTTCCACGCAGAATCTTGCATCGCCTGCTGGTAGAGCTGCTCTTTGGGGAGAGGAGTCGGACCCAGCGGACAGACCCCGAGCGAGGGAGGGATGCTGACCTCCGACACGGACGGCTGGGGGGCAGCGGGCGTGCCAGGTGCTGCTGATGAACTGGAGAAGATGTCTACAGGACAAGGAAAATACTTTAACTGTCACACAGGAAACCAGAATAGCAGTTCAGAACATTTTATACTCAGACTTTACAGTTAAACATTCTACCTCTAAACGCTAACACTAGTGCTCATGTTTCACTAGATTGTAAAAGAAAAAAAAAAAAACAGGATAATCAACTGAAATGACTTGAATACTGCAACACAAAAATCCCACGACAGCTAGTATTGACATTATTATTTTATGATTACTTAAGAATTGTTGCCCTGTAGATACTTTCAGACACTCGGGATTTTCAAAAGTGAATTATTTAGAAGTTTGGAAACACTGCCTGACCGTTCAGACCTCTGTCGGTCACATGAAGGTTAGGAATCTCTCCATCTAGACCCGATCCGAGTGCCGCTCTCTCAGCCATCACCTTCAGGGAACTGAGGCCTTTAGGAGCCTGAGGAGGAAGTAAGATTGAGCAGATGGGAACATTGTAAGGGGATTTT
Source organism: Millerichthys robustus (assembly GCA_034783495.1). Classification (NCBI taxonomy): domain Eukaryota; kingdom Metazoa; phylum Chordata; class Actinopteri; order Cyprinodontiformes; family Rivulidae; genus Millerichthys; species Millerichthys robustus. Next base: position 8,258,841 of record JAVKLF010000042.1, read on the forward strand.
AAAAAAATGCCAAGACAAAACATTTGGGTGCTAAAAAGAAGAAAAAAACAATTTTTAAAATAGCATAGAATAATCAACTTCAATAAAAAGAAAACCAAACACTTTAAGAGTTTACCTTTAGTTCTTAAGCTTCATTAAATCACACGTATCTGTCTAAGTTACAAAACCTCATAACATTTTGTCACAATCACAAGCCAGTCCCCATTTATAATTACCACAGCTGCAAACAGTAATAAGTTAAAAAAATGTCCCAAAAATATATTAAATAAATTGCTCAATGCATAAAAAATTGTTTTCATGCTAGTTCATTATAATTTCTTTAGAATCTATATTTAAACATTGCCAGTGACTGCTGCCTTATTTGTGCTTGTAGTTTTAAAAAAATGCACTTTGGCATGATTCCTAGCTGTGTGCTGTTGTATAACTGTATTCTGTTTGGTATAAATGTGGCCAGAAACAGAAGTTTGTGGGCAGTCTGAAATATTTTCAAAAGTGATATTTAAAGCTGAACATGAACATTTTCCAGGAATGCTCCAAAGAAAGGTACCTGCAACTATGCCAGATGAATCACTAATTTGAAATAAATAAAAACATGTCTGTAACCTTGTTGGAAGACCTCACAACAAATCTTTTGGATTTTTAAGGCAGAAAAGGCACAGGTATAATTAATTTCTTGAAAAAAAGACTGCAATCCATTCAGATGGGCTGAACAAAGTATTCTTTTACTCTGCTGTCCTGATTATGTCATGGCTTACTGAAACACTTGAATGCAGAAGTTCTTGTTGCCCAATTGTCCTGCATGGTTTAGCTGTTTCAACACACCTGATTCAAATGATTGAATTACCTACTCAAAGTGTCAGGGTTAGCAGACACATGTCAATGACTCATTCATTTTAGTCAGGTGTGTTGAAGCAGGCAAACTTCTGAAACATGCAGGACAGTCAGGCCACCAGGACCAGAGTTTGGGACTGAGCCATCGTTAACAAAATTGGCCTCAGCTGTGAGTATCCTGCTGAGACAAGTTAAAATGTCTGCTGCAGAAAAGTCTATTATCAGTTTCTCCTGACAATAATTAGGACAGAAAATTAGTATAATCAATGACAGACTGATTTTATTACAGTCCAACTGGCAACAAGGGGTGCAGATGTCCCATTACTGTATAACCAATGTGCCTTTGGGCTCATCTCT
>JAVKLF010000042.1:8260128-8272587 GCA_034783495.1 Millerichthys robustus
ATCTCTCCACGCTCCAGCAACACCTGACATTAGTCTGATTGATTCGCATAACTTGCCTGGCTTACCTCAAGGTCCTCAGAGGCCTGTGGATAAGAGTGGGGCCCATTCAGAAGACTCCCTCCACTGGGTGTACTGTCTGAGAACGAAGGGGATGGAGAACTGGGGGGCAGGGTGATGGAACTGATTAGACTGGGGCCGTTGTCCATCCTGCACAAAGAGTCCACAAAATTAAAAACCAATATGTCACTTAAAGAAAAGACCTAATGCAAAGTTCCAGGTGTTAAAGTGGGGGGGGAAAGGACTTACGGTTGGCTGGTTGAGGAACTAAGAGATGAGGGTTGACTGTTTTGTGACTGGTTCGGTGTGCTAAGAGGCGATTCTGTGGAGCTCTCTGCCACTACAGCACTGTAACCTAAGTGCAGAGATAAGAAGTGTTTTTATATGTTTACAGAAAAAACTCACAGTAAACAAACACACAACAAGATGCTAACTTACTTGTGCTTCCATTTTGCTTCAGTCCACTTGGTGGTCTAGCAGGAGCAGCATTAATGCCTACTGCTCCAACCACACCAACACTTCCTCCATTGCCAACCATCAGGCCAACTACTCCAGCTGAGGTGCTGGCAGAAGTTGGGGGCAGCTGAGAGGTAGCAGGAGCCACGCCCTGCCCAGGGACTAGACTCAAAATACTCCCACTCAGAGAATTGTGGGCTGGGCTGGAACCTAGCAAATTAAGCCCCGACCCCGCTCCGTTGGTGGTGACTCCACTGGATCCTGAGGTGGGGATGGAAGTGCTGCTCTCTGTTAAAATGCTGGACTGAGTGGTGCTGCTCAGGCCCAAACCTCCAGAAGCTGCTGCGTGAGCATAAAGGGCAGATGTGGACCCTGAAATCAGGCCTGCCATCGTGTTTAAAGGAGTGGTGTGGCCAGTCAAGCCTAAACTTGGCATCTGGTTGGCACTGCTGGTCCCCGTTAAGCCTCCTTTCCTTAAATCCAGCCCCAGCCCTAAACTGGATGCAGAGGTGGGCCCGGAGATGGGCTGAGACTGAGAGTTGGGAGCAGATGAATTGGGTGTGCTGGGCGTGGTTAAGGAAGGAGCGGTGGATGTTGGGAGAAGAGGGTTGCTGGGTGGGCTGGGGGTGTTGTTCGAGGGAACGGAGGGTTTAGTCTGAGGTGGCTGCTGTTGCTGCGGTTGGTTTGATTGCTGAGGCTGTTGCTGCTGTTGAGCAGACTGATGCTGATGTTGCTGTACTGCGCTGCTAAAACTTCCTATGAGAGTACTGCTCGTGGGAACCGCGAGAATGCCTCCAACTACACTCGCCATAGACACGAGGGAAGAGGACGAAGAAGACCCAGAGGTGGTGGAAGAAGAGAAGGAAGATTGTAAGGATGGGGCACCGTTCTTCACAGGCGACTGAAAACAAAACACAGAACCATATCAAATAATTCTTTCCAAAAAATAAAACAAAACAACTATTACAGAAGTGCAGAGTGAACAAGAAGCCAAGTTTTACAGTGATCTACATAGTCCCATTTGTGCAGAAAACATCAAACTAAATCAGAAGTCTCCAATCGTGGCCCCACAGAGAAAACTTGTTTATGTCAGTGCAAAGAAGCCAAACAAACAAAAACAAAAAAGCTCCAGCCAGTGTGAGTCTCCAGGACTAAAGGTGAAGAGTGCTGCACTACACTGTTTAACTACTGACACAGCACAAATGAGCGTCTCTCACCTGACTAACTTCACTGTCTGTCGACCGTCCCCTTTTCTTATCGTCCTCTGAGTTCTCCTATAGGAGGAGATACCTTGATATAACAATCCACCTTTGAAAAGTTGATTCAGCATACCAGCCAGTGGATTATAAAACAATATGCCTTGAAGAAGGGTGAACTGAATTCATACTAAGGTGGGAGATATTTGCAATATCATGACAGGAAGTACCTTTTCTACCCAACATCCCTTTAAAATGTTGGGAAATGTTTAAAAAATAAAATATTTTCTACAACTTACAGCAGTGCAAGTGGCTGGGGATGGAGGGATGGGTGAAGAAGATGTGGTGGAGGTGGGAGTGCTGCTCGAATGGAGATACATCTCATCTTCCATGTTCCCCTGACCCGATGGCGACGTTGCAACTAACGCCACAGCTATAAAAGTAAATAAAAGAACGTCTATCAGGTGTTGATGTTGAGCGTGGAGACAGAAAAACAGCATTTTAACACATCTGTAGTGCTCTCTCACGGATGTCTTCCAGGTCTAAGTCATCATACAGGAACTCGTTCTCCTCAAAATCCGGGTCTTGAGAGGAATCAATGTAGTACTCAACGTCATCCTTGATCTTTTGGATTGCATCCACCGGCACAGAATCATTGTCCAGCATTCGTAAAATGGTCTCTAACATGCGAATGTGGAATCTATGCCTCTCGATCAACCGCTTGAGCTCGTCAATGCGATCTTGTTTCTACACAATAAAAAGACCAACATTTAGTTTAACAAAATGTTGATGAATAGGAACACGTAGTTTTGCACAGAAATAACTGACTGTAAAAAGTAGAAGTGCTTACCTCCTTATCACCTTTCTTTTTCCGTGTCTGGACTGAAAGAGATTCTACCTCACTCTCAAACTGATCCACCTGCATATTTAGCATGTCTATTGTATTCTGATGATGATGAGGAAATGGAGGGAGAAAAAAATTAATGAAGATAATCATAAGAACATGTAGTTTTAAATCCAACAATCTGATGATTTCTTTTGCTTCTGATCAAACTAGCGAATACAAAAAAAATTCATCAGATAAAAATATTTTAATAAGATGTAAAAGTTTTACCGTTAGCCACTGTCCTGTTTCTTCCTTTTCCCTTTGAGCTGGATCTACCTTCTGAGCAAGCCCCAAGCCTTCTTTAGAGTATGCTTTTGTTTTTGTTTCACGCTCCACTACTTTGAACCGTTCCATTTGCTAAAGCAAAAATAAATCAGATTAGTCGCATTATTTTTCCTATTTTATTTTATATTTATTAATTCAAAGGAGAAGAAAGAGAAACAACAGTCTAGAGAAAATGCACTGCACCTGGTGTTTTTGTTTTCCTCCATGCCCTCTTAGCACACAATCCTATCTTAACATTTCAGAAAGTATTGGTTTCATTTGCATACTTTATTGTCAGAAAACCAATTATGTTGGTAAAGTATTTCATTCTGACATTTATGAAAATGCAGGAGTAGCAGTTCTTTCTGTATATTTCTATCCCAAACAACTCTTGTGATATATCATGGATATAAATGTCAACAGTGACAAAAACAAGCTCCTTTTTGGATTAAAACTGAACGATCCTGGTGAGGTTTATCACCCACATGGATTGTAGTGTTTCTTTTTTGCCAGCTGTGTAGTAAGCATGATGAGGTGGTGTTAAACATATTAAAACAACTAATAAAAAGAACAGCTCTCTGAATAATGCAAAAACAAAATTTTTAAAAATGTATACACTAAACACTGTACCGTCTCAATGAGTTTGCGGTTCTCGACTAGCTGCCTTTTGTCTTTGATCTCATTTGAGGCCACCCATGTTTTAATCTGATCTCTCAATCGCTGAAAAAAACACACAGAAAATGAACATAAAAGCACAATCCATTCTGATCATCAGCACTTTTCTTGTAGGAGAAACGTTTGTGTCAAGTTGTCTTACTTGTAGTTTTTTTATCTCTTTCTTGAGGTCAGCCTCATATTTTTCCTTCTGGTTGGCGTTGGCTGCATTGTGAAGCTGAAAAGCAAAAAACAAAAGTGTGGATCTGATTGCTTTAGATAGAAAATCTTACAAAGAAACTGATGTGAAAATATTTTACCTTTTGCCAAATGTCTTCAAACTGCTCTACACCCTCAGCTACTTTTTTCAAACATCTATCAATTTCCCCTGTAGAGGTAAAAGATGTGGTGAAACAGAACTGCTCAGAACATATACAAGGAAAAAGTTCTTCACAACTCAATTCTGGATAATGCCAAACTAGATCCTGTGAAGCATGGGCATTTTTACCTTGTAGTTTTCTCTTGTCAGCCATGGCTCTGACTACGACAATGTCCTCATTCCGTCTGTCAAGAAGTTGGCTGTGCAAACAAAATAAACATGTATAAATTCACTGTTCGAGCGACACAAAACTCCCACCAACAGCAGGAGCCGTACATCGGGCTGCAGCGAGTGAAACTGACGTTAACTTCATCCAGCTGAACAGTTGACATTAGCAGCACAACTTAATACACCCGCTGCAGAATGAACTCATTTTCATCAAAAACATTCATATGGCAGCCTCCTAGTGGTTTTATCTGACAAACTTTGATTATCCCGTTAATAATAAATAAGATTTATTTAGATGTCAGCTAAAATTAGCCAACTAGCGAGCTAACGTTGATACTAGTCAGTTGTTCGTCCACTTAGCTCGGTTAGCAACCGGTCCTTTCTAAAACAAGCACCCTTAATAATAATTTATGTATTTCACATTCATGCATCATTACACTTGTGTATAGCATAGTTTTCATGAAATGGTTTTACGTTGTGAAAGCCACAATAAACCAGTATTCGCTCTAATCGTCGATATGCTAGCTAATATGCTAACTGCCTGGCTAACTAGCCGCTTAGCTAGCCAAATTAAGGAAAAAGGGAAACTGGGTCGACCCGACAGTCTACATTGATACTTATGTACGACATTTACCTAGGGTATGGGATTTCGTTTTTCTTATTTCAAATACAGCCAAAACTACTTCCAGAAAGTCTTCTTTACTTCCAAAATGTTTTCTTTTCGATAAGCTCGCTCACTGTAATTTAGCTGAAGATGGACGGTAGCTAAAATCCCACCTCCGAATTCAGACCCCGCCCCAACAACTGTTGTAAGCGGCATGATTGGGCAGATGCTACGTCGATCACTCTTAAATACGGCTCGGCTATTGGCTCTGTAGTCATCGGAGTCATGAGCGACACAAAGACTAAAGATCCCATTACATTTTCTGTCGTGTATTTCTGTACAAAATATTTTTTTGGAAGGATGCTAGCATATTTGTTATTCAGGCTGAAAATATTTTGGTAATTTATTTCCATGAGTTCCATCCTCTTTTAATTATTTGTTTGCCAATATTACTTCTTTGCCTTCTACTGCAATAAAATATAACAATATGTACAAAAAAATGTAATTAACAAAATACAAAATTGCATTTTTTTTCTAATTTTGCCCAAAAACAAAACACTGACACCAAACCTTTGTATATACATGAACAAAAATAGAAACTATTTAATCAAAACATGAAAATATTGATAATCAAATGTGTTATACAGAAATTTTTGGCCCAGTTTATCATAATTTGTATCATGGATGACTTGAGAAGTTGTTTAATTTGTTTGTTTTTTTAAATTTAGTTTCCCTCTATGTTGCAACTGGACCTGGGCTGTACACAAAACTTCACATAATTATGCATTTTACTACACAATATTAATATACAAACTAGTTTATACAAATGCATATATATGCTTTACACAGGCTTGATTTGTTTGTTGTTCTCAAATTAAACAACAAATAATGTAAATTGCTGACACCATCATTATCTTCATTATAACCAGAATGTGTGATTAGTGCGACAAAGATATTGGACTCTGCATTTCTCCAAACTGTGTCTCCGGCAGAACAGAAACATCTGATTCAACCTGAGAAAAAGAGGCAGAAATTTAATCATCTCATAACAATTATTATACACTGTGACAAAAGGGCAGCAATGGTCAAAAGAAAAGTTTACAGGGGAGCAATGAAACCAGTTATTTTGCAAAGTTTGGAGACAGTGGCACTAATAAAAAAGAGAGAAAGACAGAACTGAAAGTGGTACAGATGAAGATTGTTTGGACGTGTCCAAAAGAGGGACAGTGGGTATATCGGTATAAAAAAGACAAAGAGGACAGATAAAAATTAAGTTAAAGAGGACAAAGAGGTAGCTGGAGTGAGGATAGAAAAGAATGATATGGAAGAGCATAACTCGCTGTGACAACCCCTGAAGAGGGAACAGCCAAAAAAAACAAGAACTTAATTGTTTAAATGTCACCCATGCAATCTCATAGATGATGACAGACAGGAATCATTCACTAACCCGTTGGTCCTTGTCTTGCCGAGGAAATCGGTGCCTCTTCTTCTTTGGTCCAGCTGCAGGATGCAGAGTTGTAGATGAACCAGACACACCGTTTGGTCTTTCATCCTCCACTCCAGCAGAAGAATCTAAATGGGCTCCAGGTTCATCCTGAACAAGTGTCAAGGAATGTTTTTTAAATCCACCGTTCCTTTTGTCAGGCCTTAAATTACATTAAAAAGTTCTAAAAAAATACAGACAACTGGTCATTAAGGTTTAAACTATATTATCTGATGAAAGGAAAATTATGTTGTTGTTTTTTTATTTAGAACCTACATCATAAAATATTTCCTCATCACGAAAAGAGATAAATGTATAACTTTTTTTATTTGAGATATTTCTTTCTTGTTAAGATATAACGTCTTCCTCAGATACCATGATGTTCCACCATCTCTCTAATCCTTACCTCCAGCAGCATAGTGAGCTGAGCGTTTCTGTAATCGTCTCCGTGGGCATCTAAAGTTTTCATGAGAAACCTGTGGAGGTCAGCACAGTTTCTCAGTCGTGTTGTCAAGTGGACAAGATTTCAGAAAAAGAACAACATCTCAGGAACAACAGAGTTTATACCGTCTCTCTTTCTTCAAGTGCCGTGTAATTCTTTGTACTTGGTGAAGGCGACCCAGGATTCTCTGGTTCACCTAAACACACACAAATTACAAAGTGGCATAAAATACAAATAATCACTAATGTACTGATTGATCATAGAGCTAAAACAGCAACACAATAATCAGAAATGTGTTGTGTTTTTTTCAATAATAATAGAATATATAAGAAATAGGTTTAAATAAAACTTTCTTCAAATGTAGAAAATATGCACCTCTTATTCACATTTTAAAGGAAACACATTCAGGAAGTGTGTGCAAAGTGGCCCACATACAGAGCGTAAACGTTAACACACACCTGTTCAATATCTTTACATCTCCTGTTCAGAGCCAAATATTTTCTTTTGTCGAGGGCTCTTCTCTCCTCATCTTCTTGTGTTGTACTCTCAAGCAGTTCATTACCCCCCGGGTCCAACTCCACCTGAAGATAAAAACAGAAACAAAAGATCAGTTCATATTTCTGTGGTGTTTGTGTGTCTCTCTGTGATTCAAAACAGAGGATTCTTCTGTTACAATATTAATCAGGATGGCGAGTTGAGGCCATGACTAATTTAATTTATTGCAAAAAGAATAAATCAGTTTTAGTAAAAATCCAGCTCTTTTTAATTTGGTATTTGTTAAAGGGTCCACACACAAAAACTATAGCACAGCAAATGTTGAGTCTTGAACTGTAAGTAAACAAAATCAACAAGTAATGTTAGCAAACTATTAAAACAGCTTCCAGAAGAATTTATAAGCAAAATATCAACATGTAATTTTAACTACAAACAAAATTTACTACTGACTATTATTAACATCCCTGTACGTGTCCTGAAGAACTGTACCAGTCAGACAGCTTGTGTTACTGTTGATCTTTAACAAGTCAGTGTCACAGGGGAGTGGTCCCACCTGCTTTAAAACACCCACAACCAACTCTAAAAAAAGCAGGAGATTAGTCTAGGTAAGCCTGTGGCACTGACCCCGCCCCCCTGCTCCATACTGATGACGTGCAACATCCCAGTCAGCCTGAACTGAACTGGTTCAGTCATAAGATATCATATGTTGAGGAATTCAGGAAGCTGTGAGGCACAAACAGAATAAAAACAACAACTATTATGTCAGATAATATGGTTTTAGTAAATTCAAAAAAACTTTTCACATTGGCATGTTCAAAATCCCAAGAGTGCCAAAAGAAATCCTGTAGGCAGCGAAGTATCTAAACATTTATGAACGAATCCTTTCCTTATTATTATGCAAGATATTTTGGGACTGATCAACTGAATTTTAGATAGACTCTTTTATTTTATACTTTGTGAGCGATTTGTGACGCGTGATTTGAGGCCATTTTGCTGGATCTGGGAAGCCAGAGGGGAAATGGACCAGATCAGAGTTATGTGTGGTAAACTCTACATGTCTGTAAATAAATATTCAAGTCTGAGAAATGAATCATTCTGCTGCACATAATTTGGTCTCTCAATTGAAATAAATGCTAAATGGACTGTACTTATACAGAGCCTTTCTAACCAACTCTTGTTAGAGGACGACTGCTCTAACCACTGATTCACATTCACCCCAAGCTGTTAAAAAAAATCAACAACTAGAACATCTAAACTGGAACATCATAAACCAGGTGTCATGACTATAAACAGCTGACTGGGTCCAACTGAGCTAATTTTAGTGTAGTGGCAATAAAAACAGTTGTTTTTCCACTCTGATGCTAGAAAACGTTTTATTTTTCCATTAGTCTTTGCTAAGCTGTTTGTTAACATGAAACTAGTTCATGCCTTGCGATAGGCCCCTAATTTGTTTATGAATGCATTTTTCTGTCTAAATAACTCAATTAATTGTTAAGTAACTTAACAAAAACATCAAAACCCCTTTTAAAATTACATAAACCAAATACTGAACTGAAAATAACACAAATCTTGAGAACTATGAAGCTTAATGGTGCCATCGTGTTATATACCTCTCCTGGGCCCAGCTCCACACCACCAGGCTCCAGCTCTGCCTCCAAGATGTGTCCACCAAAAAGAGGAGGAAGAGCCAGTCCTGAGAAATCTTCCATCATCTGAAACAACAACACTTCTTTAACAGTTTCTCATATTTGAAAGATAAAATATTTAAATCGACGTGATGTTCAAATGTTACACCGAGTACAGCTTTCATATGCGTATGCAGAGTAGTTTTCTTTAAATACATTCAATAAGTACAGAAAATGCAGTAAATAACGATATATTTACCGTCCGACGCTCGGCCGAACAATATACTTACAATGTAAAGCGTTCAGGTCCAAAAACACTGATGTGCGGGTTTTAAAAAAAAATCAAACTTTCAATAAACTGTACAAAACTCTACTGTTGACAATGGTATATTAGTTTAAAAAAACGTTCTGTAAAATTTGTTTTAAATGCGAAACAATGCAAGACCACTGTAGCTTCTAATAGCTTTACTGCATTGTGTTTTTGTGCGACGGGCGCAGAAATTAAACGTCTATCTAGTCCAAACTACATTTCCCATGAGCACCCGCGTGCGGCTAAAAAACTATAGTCGACAGTATGGCAAGTACGTGTACAATTTGTCACTTTTGGACCTGAAATTCAGTCAATTAACTATACTATGACTTAATGGCATCGTGGGTGAATAGGTTAAGATGTGAGAAATTACTCAAGTTGCGTATTAGAATCGATTTAATACAATTATATGCATTTGGAACGGAACGAAAAATGTCACCTTGAATGTGTAGCTATTAGCTAATACATGCTATCTTTCACTTTACCGTGTGTTTTTCTGCAGAAGTCGGGGCCTTCCTAAAAAATGCGTGGAACAAGGAGCCTGTTATCACGGCTTCTTGTGGAATAGCACTTGCGGGTAAGTAAGCAGTCATTTACATGGAGCTTAAAATGCTGCACCTCTAACGAACTGTCTGTAATCTATTAAACTGTTATGACTGCACCTTGCTTGGCAGATTGATGTTCGGACTAAAATGCTTTAGTTTCCTTTATTGATTAGTAGTAATATTGGGTCATTTTGCTTGTGAATCTGTTGAATATGTAGGTGAACATCTTAAAAGGAGTTTAAAAATGTTATATACTGCTGAGACAGTGTAACATCAAAATATTAATCACAAAGAGGAGATGTATGGATTCAGTTAGAGGGGACATGGAGGGTAGATGTCAGGAGGACAGAAGGCATAGTGAGATGGAGGAGGACTCACAGTGGTATACCCTGAAAATGGAACAGTTTAAAGACGACTAACTGAATACATCTTGTATTTTTCTTTAGCGATCATCATTCCTTTTGTCAGCCCCTATACAAAATATTCAGCCATGTTGAACAAAGCGATGCCGTACAATTACCCAGGTGAATACTGACCTCCTGTCACACCAAGCTGTTTGTGTGAAATACCGTAGCTTTTGATATTGAAATATATTGTTAATGTTTTTTTTCTCTTTGCAGTTCCTGTGCGGGATGATGGAAACATGCCCGATGTTCCTGCCCATCCATGTGAACCTAAAGGAAACAGCTTAGAGTGGTTTAAAAAGATGTAATATGATCATCTTAACAGTTCATTTCTGTTTATTGTCTTGTTCACATCTGTTTGCTAAGTTCCCCCTGTCTCAATAAAAATATTATTTAAATCTGAATTTGTGCCAGATTGATTTATCTACACATGGTAAATGTGTGGCACCACCTCAATTTGGAAAGATAGAACTTATCTTGATCTGAAATTTTGTGTTTTTTCTCAGTCTCAGGGAAAGTCATGTTAAGATACCATCATTTGCAAGTTTTTGTCCATAAATTAAGAATTTATGTCTTAAATATGACAAAATGATACCTAACCAATCAAACAGTAAGCATGGTGACGTTTCATATCAAGATTACTCAACATATGGCTACAGAGGAGAAATAAAGTTTTGGTCAGAATGAACTGAAAGCATGAAATACTTTTGCCTATTTTAGATCATTTGTGCTTGAAGCTGCATCTATATTTTGAATTTTATAGCATCTTGGCAATAAGATGCTTCAAATATTGATTTATTGTTCAATGACATATTTTTAGATTGTTGTATCTGAACTGACGTGACTTGAAATAGGTCAGTTTCAACACAAACAAAAAATCTAAATTCAAGTGCAGTTGATCAAAATTGAAACTGTGTTTAATTTATTTTGAAGTTGAATTTGCAATTACAGCTTAAAAACCATCCAACGTAATTGATAAAATGTTAATTGTGCTGCAGGATTGTTGCACTGATCTTTTTACCAGCTGTGAAGAAGGAGGAGACAATTTTTCTGGCAGAAAACAAGGAAAGTGTGGTAAAGGTGTAATCAGATTAGCTGTTGACAAAGAGTTCACTGTTTTTCAATTGCAGTTAAAATGTAGGATAGAATGAGGCAGTATTATCTGTGCAAACTGAACTGTGACACACTTGAGCCTCTTAGTTTGAACACACCAGTCATTTTCTCTGCAAATAGATAAATAAAACAAATCTACATTTTAAACAAGCAGAAATCTCACTTAGGAGGCAAAAATACTTGTTAGATTTGTAAATGTCAATTTTATTCCACAACTTCATCAAGTATTCATCATAACTGTATATTAATACAACAGCCTGTCAATGTTTTCACAGTGCAACATTTCAAATACTTTTTTTAAGCTGCTTCTATATTTTAAACAATATTTCACTTCAGTGGAAATGTTTTGAACTCGTGCTGACTTGGATTCTGGCAGAAGAATCATTTAAAAGTTAGATCAAAGAGAGCAAATTTGTTGAATGCTGAATTATAATACATATAGAATCTACATTTTTCATTAATTTTACTTTAGACTTATTAAGTAGGGCTATAAGCTCTTTAAATTGCCCCACACTTCAACATTTTAAATAAAAAATACAAAATACAGCTGTACTTTGTCTTTTAATTTAAAACATACCCAAGCCCCTGCAGCCACTGTGATTTTAGCACATTTTCTTATTTATTAACACTTATACTAACTTCACTACCAGATTTTCTGATTTTTCCATATTAGAAGTTTTTCTTCGCGAGTACGGAGTCAAAATCTTCGACCAAAGTGAAATATTCGAAAACAAGTCAAATACAAATTGCATATTTTCAGCACTATTTACAAGCAACAATAATAATTTCTTCCAACTAATGATGCAAAGTGAGCAGTACAACGTGCTGTTAGAGTTCTATAGAAATATTTTTAAAACTCTTCACGCTTCTAGAGAACCACAACTATGATTTTGGATATTTCTATTTTATTACGTATACCCGCTGCAACATTGATCAACTTTCCTGTAAACTTTCTCCTTCACTTTCTTTGAAACGTTCTCTCACCAAACATCTTGGTTTTCAGGACTCGTTAAGGTTCTGACGGTTCAGTCTGACTGGTAAAAACTCAACAAGAGGAGATGGAGAGTTAGCTTGAAAATCGATGACTGAAAGGGAACCAAGAAGACTTACGATCCAAATTTAAACATCCAAACCTCCAGGTTTTAAACCTTTAAACCTTCTCCAACATGGAACTTTCTACAAAAAGTAAAAAAATAATTCTCTCCATAATCCATTATCCAAACATTAAGCTTTCAAACATCACAGTGTGTGAGTTACGGAAGCGCATTGCTATCACACAGGAAAAAATTTTTTCGATCGCTATCTCGTTATAACGAGATACGTATGTCGTTTTAACGAGATACGTATCTCGTTAAAACGTGATAGTATGTCGTTTTAA
>JAVKLF010000042.1:8283517-8317228 GCA_034783495.1 Millerichthys robustus
ACACACACACACACACACACACACACACACACACACACACACACACACACACACACACACACACACACACACAGAGCGATAAAGATCCAGTCCAATGGATTGACCTGTCAGAGCCCTCTCATAGTGTTTCCCCATGGTCACAAAGTTCTTCAGACTGGGGTTGAACTGGTCCAGAATGCCCTGTTATTTAAAACAATCATTTAATTCTTAAACTGCTTTTATTAACTGGACCCTTCATCAACTGAAATGAAAGCTAAAAGGCTGCAGTTTTCACCTTGTAGACGTTCTCCGTCATCTTGTTGACCTCTTCGGTGCGAGACATTTTCTTTTTCTCCTGCAGATCTGCACTGGAAATATGCTTGTTTTGTCCTTTTATCCAATGATGTCTAACAGAAGTCACCAATAGCCTTAAAAAAGAAAAGAACAGTCAGACTTTTGGAAAGAACTCACCACTAAGAACATTTTTCAGTTTCAAAGTCTTATTTTGCCTCACCAACTTTCAGAGTTGGGTGGGATTTAAACGGGAGGGCCACAGTCAGCCACCACAAGCGACACAGACCATCTTGGTGCAGTTATTTCCGCACTTTTTTCCTTTGCAGCAACACACCAACCCAAATATTTCTCCAAGACTAGTGTGCCGTCTCAGATAAGAACTGTGGAGCCCCTCCAAGTCTGAGTCACAGGTGTCAGAGCGCTGAACAAACATGAGACGTTTACTTTTTTCCCCCTCAGCAGAAGAGGGGACGATGAGGACAAGAGCAACTCGGGAGGGGGGGGTTACAGGATTTCCAGTCTGGCTTAAATAGCCAAAGACTCACTCGTCTGCGCAACCCTCCCTTTTGTAATAACAAAGAGATTACAGAGAAAATGTTGACCCAGATGAACTGATGTTATACGAACGTATTTAGACTCTCACTTATTCGGGCCTAATTTTTCAAATTTGTCAGAAGGGGGGAGGAAGAAGACTCTGTCCAAACATCTGAAATAGTTTGAGTTTGTGTGTGTTCTTCAAAATGCAGAGAGTAGACAAAAAATTGGAGCTTAGTTAGGGTTAATTCTGAGAAATAAAGTGCTGTTTGTTTCAGGATCTGACAGGAAAAGTCTGCAGGTGGTTGGGAACCAACACAGAAGGTGCATTCATGGTGTTTATCCACTTTAAATGTCTTCAGAAGATAAAATTTAATTAATAAAAATAATTACTACACTTGCAAGACATAAAATGAATGATAAATGAATCTTTGAGAAGTTTTGTTGTGCATTTGGCAGCATTCAAATTCAAGAATCGCTGCTAAAACCAAAATCCAGTGTAGACAATTCATGCAAGGTTTGTAAGTAATTCTGCATTCCGAGGGATTTTGAAGAAATCTCGTCCTGTTTTAACACAATATGCTCTCAGATCTACATGTACCACCTTCATTTGACGTTTTGGTGTTAAAGCAAAAGTGCCAATTTAGGTCTAAATTAACCATTTTTTTGTGCTCATTTAAAAATCTACACCACTAAAGCGCATACAAATGATTCTAATAAGGCAACTGTAAGTCAAAGTATAATTTGGTTTGTTAATGAACCAGTGGATAAAAAAACTGCTCCTTCAAATTTTTCCTAACAGTTCAGTTCAGTAACAGCTACCTGTTGATCTTCAACTCTAAGCTCAGTTTGTGTAACAGTAATAAAAAGATCAGCTACATACAGAGAAAAGAAGAAGAAAAAGTTCCATACCTTTTCTGGGCTCATTGTGGGAAACGATAAAGGTTTGCTGCACGTCTTTCAGTGTTTAATGAACAGTAAAACACCCCCTCTTTTCTCCCTATTAGACTACTTTCCCTCTTCGTTAGTTAGTGGGGGGTTGCTTCATCCAGCAGAGCACTAAATCTCACCTCCCCTCCACCTCCTTTTTCACATGGCCTTTCTCCTTTTTGGTCTACCCCCCTACCCCTCTTCCGCTACCTCCTTTTTTTACTTCCAGGAATCAGGGTCAGATATTCGGTGCCGTTCAGTACCTTTCTTCATTTCTGAGCCGATTACCAACATGCCCTGAAGCCTGGAAAAATCCCACCACCTCAAGCAGCACAAGCAGCTCCCTGCAGTTGGGAGAACCACGGCTGGGCTCCTTTTATCCAAGTCCCCCTCTGTCACTCGGTCAGAATAACAATGAGCCAACAGGATTTCATCTGAATAGCAGCGGGAGGAGAATAATGACTTGAACTTTTTAAGCCAAAGACAGAGAGCGGCACAGGCAGGCCCATCACTGGCCTACATACAGCCAGCCCATCACACATTCCTGCTCCCCATTCTCAGAGGAAGAGGAGGAGGAGGTGGAGGCCCCTGCATGGACACAGCCTGGCCTTTCATTTTACTGCCATAAACTGAGCAGGAGATTACAGACTGATGGAAGAAATGATGCTGGTGAAGGGGAGAGTTTAACATTTATAGACCTGATTCACTTTACTGATGTGCTGAGTGCTCTGCCAGGAATAAAGTCAGGATTTAAGAGTATGTTCTGCTAAAAATTAACATTTAATCCATCACCACAGGCAGAAAAATCTGGCTTTAGATACATTTAACCCCTAATGTACATTGGCTTTCAAGAAGACAGATTTCCTTAAACTCTTCAGTTTATTTAAATGCTGATTCAAACAAATCAACAAATTCTTGTTTTTAGTTTTTGTTGCACAAAGTGTAATATTTTCTTTCACAAGATTGTAAAAGACAAAAACTACCAGGTACGTGTGAGCTCTAGATCCAGGTAGAACACCCTCACTGTAAACTTTAGCACTGTCTCATGCAGTTTCAGCTTTCCCCAGGAGATGGCGATGTTGTCCCGACGCATCCTGCAGCATCTTCCCATCTTCTTCATAAAAATGATGCGTTGAGGTCCAGATTTTCACTAAAACGAGAAAAAAAAAAACCGAGCAGCTAGAAACACAAACAAGAAAAACACTGTTTTAGAAATGTGTTTCTCAGTTATTTGGTGTTAAGAAAATAGACTTTATCGAAGTACTAAACAAAAAAATAGATCTTTCTGGTTCTCAAACTTCAAAACTGAAGGAGATTTCAGGTGATCTCCAGAAATTATCTACAATTTTAAAATAATAATAATAATAATAATAATAATACCCGAAGGGAAATAGAAGTGATTCATGTTACCACATTTTGACATAAATAGTGCAAAAAAAATGAAAATAGTAGTTACAATATATAAAAATGTGATTGTAGTTTGTCTATGTGACCTTGTTTAATTGAATAATTAGCACTGTTTGGAAACAAACCAGCGATAGTCCAGATTACAAGTCTGTCAGATTATTTTGTACTTTGGATTTCCTGGTTTCCAGATCCAGCAGACCAGGAGGGTTCAGTGGTTCTGGGTCACTTGTTTAGAGAACTGGAGCTTCTGAAGTTTTACACCCTTTGGATTTGTACCAGAAAGCTGTTTGTGTTTGCACTCACTTCCTCCAGGCCTAATTCACAAACACTAAGAAGATTGACAGGTGAGGGAGTACGGCACGCTCTGACCCATAAAGAAAAAAGAAAAAAGAAAACGGTCATCCTCACACGACTGTTTGTTGTTGCTTTTTTATATATATATAAAATGTTGTAAAAGAATTGAACAAGAGACTGCATTATGAAGAGGTCGATATTAAAAAATAAAACGAATAAAGATCATAAAATATAAAATTCTGACCATGAGTAAAATCTCCTCATATCTGACTGACATCATATTCAACTTTATAAAATCTTCTCTCTGGCTTCTCTTTCTTTATATGTGGAAGTTTTGTAAAATATCTTTATAAATACATTTGATGAGTCGAGTTCAGAAAACTCTAACAGGTTTATAAGTTTTAAACAGACTTACATCACATACAAAGTATTAAAACAGTTTTATCTGATTTACTCCTAATTTAGATGTTTAGTTACACGTGATGATGGTGACAAAGTTTCTGGGTCGTGACGTTTGACTCCTCATCTTTTAAACCTCAGAAACCTACCTCTTTAATCCCCTCACAGGTGTTACATTAATGTCTTAACCTCAGCTGTCTTTGCACCTAGCTGCTTACATTCTTGATCAAGATGACTACGAGTTGTGATTCTAAAATACAGAACTGGAAAAATAACAAAAGGAAGATGTCAGTTAATAATATCAGTAAAAAGGCAAATAACTAAAGCAAACAGCTCAGTTTCTATTTTTCCATCTTCAGATTGGTTTTAATTCAGATTTGCTGATGTGTCTGAATTTATGTATAATGTCAGCATCCAGTCCTGTCCTCTAATGAACCCAAATTTGTTTTTGTCTGTAGTTTTGACCTGCTCTCATCTCAGCTGCATGAGGAACTAATCGGGGCAGTGATGAGATGTAGGTGAGCTGTGCGGTGAGGAGTCCCAGAGGAGCCTCAGACATCACTTGTGTCCTGTCTGACGAGACTTGTCAACCGAAAATCAAATGATAAACAATCTGTGACAGAAGAGATGAGATGGTTAAAGTAAAGAGAGGATACAGGGTGGTACTTTATATGGGTAAATAAATCTACAAATATTGAAGACGAGGAAGGAGGGGGAGAGAGAGAGAGCTGCTGAGTCCTCCTCTGGAGTAAATCTCTCTCAATCTGATCAGGGTGTAAAGAGAAGGACTAACAGTCGCACAGAGTGGACACGGCAGCTCAAAGGTAAGAACTTCAATATTTATTTATTCTATAAAAACCTGCAACTAGAGTAAGAAAATATCCTTTATGAACAGAACCAATGTTAAACCTTTAGTAATATTTAATACAAATCCTGTTTAATCCATTTAAAAGTAAATCAAATAGTCTGAATGTTAATTAGTTTGCTACGTTTAAGTGGCACATCTAAACTGACAGTTATTGTTATTTTTTAGCAATGGTTTGTCTTGTTTGATTGACGTTTTTCATCAGATCTGGCTAAAGGATTTCCCCAAAACTCCTTTTAAAGAAACATTTATTTAAAAATGAAAGCTTTAAATGTCTTAAAATGCATAGAAATACATTGACATAAAGTATCAGAAAAAGTTTTAAGAATAAAATGAAGAATTTAATAAAAAAATACTTTGCTTAAAAAAAGCAGGGTTTGACTCCAATTTGAAGGCACAGGAACAAAATAACCACAAAATCTGTTTTATATTCTATCTGTCTTCTGTGTATTTCTGTAAGAAAATAACAAAACTTTTTTTTTGTAATCTAAAGCAAAATATTTTGTTTGGAACGTAAACCCTGAAATGTTTGTATTCAATTAAAAACCATTTCTGCATTATTTTACTATATATACATGATTAAATTTGATTCTTTATTTCTACCTAAATATTGTTAAACAGGAGACTTTTAAAAGAGAAAAATGAAAACAGGTTAATTTACCTAAGACCTAACTTTAAACTGTCTTCAATGTTGAAAGAACAGAACAATAAAATGTAAAAAACGGGAACAAAAAACTGGTATGACAAGATTTTTTAACACCAACTATTATCCAAAAAGAATCGGTCTGCAAATGGGCAGCGATGGTTGAGTTTTATCACAAAAAAGCGACTTTTCATCACATCTCCTCCTGCACTTGTCAGCTGTAAACTCGAGACTAATCGCTCTCTTTAAATCTCCACCTCGACCATATGTTGCTGGAAGGATGCAGGACCCCGCTGATTGCTGCAGATTACCCCACAGGAGTGTGCGAGCCCACTTACAGCTGACTAAGACAGCACAGCAACTGTTTGTAATTAGGTTAATTGGCAGAGCTGTGGGTGAGAATAAACTTGTGGCTAAATGATGGAGATTGGGTGTGACACGATTCTGTGCTTGGACCATCTGCCTCTCCTCTAAGCTGCGTAAATCACAACAAAAACAGTACGCCAGGACTTAGCTCCCTTTGTGTGGACATTATCCCCTTCATTTCGAACATGGGGGTATTTTTCTGCACCTTAACAACTATTTCTGTCTTAAAGATGGACATAACTGAGTCAAACAACAGACTGTTGGATGTTTTCCACTTTGTTTCATTACAGTTAGATCTTAGCAATTGAACTTTGAACGCAGACGCTCACATTGGAGAGGTTGGTCGCTGAGAGCATTGTTTTCATTATACAGAAGCATAATAAGTATTTGGTTATACATTTAATGTACTACTGGAGGCAGACTATTTTACTGTAATATTTCAAAGCCAGAGTCAAGAGACTGACAATTTTCAGAGGTACAGGACATACAGGTTTGGATATATTAACAAGCAGTTTCAGCTTTATTTTGAGCTCATAACAAGGTAAAACAATCCAAGCATCTGTGTTCATGTTGGCTGCTCCAGTCAGGATGTCTCACCTTTGACTTAAACTAATCCTCGTTTGGAAGGACTCAGGTGGTTTTGGAACATCCATGGTCAGACACTGACACTATGTGGGTCTGGAGACGTCAGCTTTTAGTCTTTGTCACATTCTGCTGAAAACAGAACAGAACAGCCTTTGGTTAAAAATCTGACAGAGGAACAGCAGTGATATAAAGGACATTTACAACACACGAATGTAGAGAACTTTAAATCAAAATGGTGAATCTTTTGCAACTTTAATGAACAAATTTTAATTAACAAAATGTTCTGAAACAGAAGATTTTACATTAAACTGCAGATGCATCAATAATCAGTCAACGATGTGGTCAAGCTTTAGATTCTATTAAAAGCACTTTGCCTAAAATTTATTATTTCATTTCACAGGTGTCTTTTGTGAAGAGGAAACAACTCAAAGTCCAGATCAGAACAAATTACCCCAAAGTTTTTCCATCAATGAGTGCACTTTGAAGGAATGGAAAACTCCCTGATGTTTTCTGTTCATCACAAGTTTTGAAGTATTTTTCTTTCTGAACTGTGGATGAAGATCATGAGGAACTCAACATTTCTACCGCTGACTCTTCTCCTTATAGTCTTTTCCTTACATAACCCTACATCTGCCACTTCAGGGTCAGAATACAGCTACGGAGCCCACCCGCGCTTCGTGTGCACCCCGCTCCCCTCGGAAGCGGACCCGTCCTGCTTCGCTAAGGCGAGTCCAGGAGCTGGGTCAGCGGGGTCCAGTGGACCAGGTCAGCAAAACAGCCCGCCTGGCAGCTGGGTAGGAGCGAGCGAAGAGGCCAAAGCCACCATCCTCCACCTCCGGGAGAGCCTCGTCCAACAGAAAGAGATCATCCTGAACCAGAGGGAGACCCTCAGAGAGCTGACGGCCAAGCTCACCCTGTGTGAGGGGGTCGGACGGGGCGTGTCGCTCCACGACGAGCACCACAGCCTGACCTTGCACCACAGGGCCCATCATCACAATGAGCACTATGGCAACCAGCAGGTTCACCATGGAAACGAGAACCTCATACCAAACTCACCACACCCTCCGTCCTCTGAGGCGGGGCAACAGGTCGATGGCGTGAAGGGCAAACAGGTGACGTCAGAGGAGAGCACATCATCGGTGCAGCAGATGGAAAGGATGCTGCAGGCGCTGAAGGAGAGGCTGAACAACCTGCAGGTGAGCAGACAGAGGAACTTTAACAACGTCGGACAAAAAAAAACAAAGCAGAACAGAAAGTGTGTCTGCATGGAGAAAAGTGTAAACATAAATAGCTTGATTAAAGTAAAGCGCAGATTCTGACGTGCCTTTGTAGATTTGGACCCATTAATGCTGTTGTCACGAGGCGGTCTGTTGTTTTGGTCCCAAAGCGGTGTGTCCTTTGAGTACGTCAGACAAAAGAACAATGAATTACTTAATCTCACAAAGCCATTCACTCCCTTGGCAGAAGAGTTGTTTCAACGACCACACGAGAGAGTGATAGGCTCACCTTAAAGATGCTCCTTCATAAGGTCACAGTGTGGTAACTGGACACATTTACTACAAGTTCTGTTGGGTGTTTGGATGCTATACAGCCAGTTTCTGAATCTGCGTTTATTGTCCTCTTTAAGTCTGTTGTCAGACGCTGTGGAGAGGAAGTGGTGAACTGAAGGGGTGGGCGGGCCGTATTTAAGATCAGGAGTAATTAGGGTGATCTCCCTTGACAGACTTGTAATCAGGGCACGCAGCTGAACAAAGCCTGGATTACCTGAGTGGAAAAGGAAAGAGAGAGAGAGAAAGAAAGACACCGGAAGGCCTGAGAAATACCAAAAAGGGACAGAGCAACAGCCCAGCTCAGAAACTATTAATGTTACGACTGTTTAGAGGTCAACACGAGACCATGTTTTAGACTTTTCATGGCTTTGTGTTTTTACTTCCCCAGCAGAAGAGGAACACTTCCTCTGCATACTCCAGCTCGCTGAAGGAGCTGCTGCAGAGGAAGATCAGCACGCTGGAGGAGCAGCTGCACCGCCACACCGCCGCCCTCGGCAGCCCGTACCGCCGCAATGGCGAGTCCACTCGTAGGGACAGAGGAGACGACGTGAACGATGACAAAAACGACCGCCGCGGCAAAACTGGTCATGGCAAAAATGCAGGCAAATACAGTGACGAGGACGAGGAGGATGCTGATGGTGACCGTGGCAATGATGATGATGACAGCGATGATGATGATGACAGCGATGATGAGGAAGACAGTGATGATGAGAATGACAGTGATGGTGAGGATGACAGTGATGGTGAGGATGAGGATGACAGCGATGGTGAAGATGAGGATGACAGCGATGGTGAGGATAATAATGAAGACGACGATGATGATGACGAGGAGAGCGAAGATGATGAGGAGGATGAGGAGAGGGAAGATGGTGATGATGATGACAGCAGTAATAATGAAGCAGATAGACACAGTTACCTTCCTCACACATACAGAACCGGTTTCCACTCGAACAAACTAGAAACGATGCTCCACCAGCTGCATCTCAAAGGTACACATCTTCATCACCTTCAGACCAAAAAACTAACAACAAAAAATAATCATTAAAAATATTTACTTCTGAATATCTGTAGGCAAAAAATAAAATCACAAGATGTCGCTGTCAGATGTCAACGACTAACACCAAACCTCACATTTAGCACAAAAAAAGAACAAAATTTAAATTCATGTTTTTTTAACAGGATCCAACAGGAAGAAGTTCCAGAACCTCGACGCCTTCCAGATCAGCTTCCCAATGAGGACCAACTACATGTACGGGCGGATGAAGAAGACTCTGATGCAGGAGATCTTCGCCCTGACTTTGTGTCTCTGGCTGAAGGCGGGCGTGGGGGGGTCCGGACTGGGAACGCCTTTCTCCTACTCCGCACCGGGTCAGGCCAACGAGCTGGTGCTCATCGAGTGGGAGAACAACCCCATCGAGCTGCTGATCGACGACAAGGTGAGAAACGTGCGACGTCACGTCGTTGCAGGAGCCAATCGGAGGCTGCTGGCCCTCAAGTGGGACATTAACCTGACTGATGAAGTCATTTCTTAGTTGGTCTCAATCAAATTTAAAAATGCTTTGTTTCATGTTTTGTTTTTGTTTTCAACATTGTCAAATCTTTGATTTGTCATAAATATGCAAGATAATAATGAAATATTTTGCTAGTCGTTTCACATCTGGACATTAACATTTAAATGTATAGATAAATCTTTTGAACTAATACTTGAAATATAAATTTAAAAGCCATTTTTTCCTTGTAAGATTTGAGGAAAAAAAATGCTGAATATTGGAAAAACTAACTTTTCTAGGATTTATTATGGATGTACTGTAGGTTCAAAGAACGCCATGTTAGATATGGATGAGTACCAATAAAACTCAAATTCACTTCATACGTCAAATACTTGCTTTTTCTAATATAGAAATAACAGGATTAATTGTTTGTTTTGTTGGGAACTTCTGTTTACTACAGTTGTTGCTTAATTTCATTGCATATTTAGATTCAAACATATTTTAAACTGTCCTGTCTGAACATAACCAGCAGAAACGAAATCACTTTTGCTTCAGAATTACATCATTCCAATAAAAACTTCATTCAAATAAGCTCATCTGCTGAATTTGTGAGACCATTTTCTTTAAAAAGGCGCCTGAACTTGCTGTCCCAGATTAAAGAAAAATATTTATTCCACAGGCTGCGTCTTTGCCCTTGTCTCTGAACGATGGGAAGTGGCATCACGTGTGTGTGACGTGGACCACGAGGGATGGACAGTGGGAGGCCTACCAGGATGGAGTGCAGAGGGGGTCTGGGATGAACCTCTCACCCTGGCGCTCCATCAAACCTGGAGGGGTCTTCATCCTGGGACAGGAGCAGGTAAAAAAGAAAGATTTAAATCCATTAACATCTGAACTGGAGAATGTGTGAGAACAAATTAATTTTAATTTAGTTTAGTTTATTCAACTCAGGACGCAGAACAAAACATTCACACTAATTATAAAATGACACTTAGTGACCCCTAAATCCAAGATTACTGAAAAAATTCAAACTTAATTTTCTTGGTTTGATTGTTGGCCAGCTGTCATGAGAAGAATGTGAGAAAAAGAGAAAACCTGCAGCCTGAGAGTGAAGTGTCTTGTTGGGAAAAAAAATCAAAAGTGAGACTTTTATCACCTTTGTTTTGTTTCCACCATTCAGGACACTCTGGGAGGTCGTTTTGATGCCACTCAGTCATACGTGGGCGAGATGTCGGACCTGAACATGTGGTCCCACGTCCTGAGCTCCAGCGACGTCTACAGCCTGGCGTCCTGTGGCAGCCACCTCCGAGGAGACGTCATCACTTGGTCCGAAACGGAGGTGGAGCTCCACGGAGGGGTTGCCAGATATCCGTTTGAACCCTGCCACTGAAGTTCCTTTATGTTGAAAAGAAAAAAAAACATTTGGAGATATCATAAGACTGATAAAATATTATTGACAAAAGAATCTGAGTGAATGCCTTTTTTTAATTTGACTTTTGAAGATAATATTTATAAATAAAAATGGGAAATTTGTATGAACCGATAATCTGCAGGGTCTTAGAAGTTTTCTTTTCTGTTACCATGAGTTAGTGTTTTATTTTAAACAAACAAGTGCTGATTGTGACATATTGTCATATTGTTTATAAGACATAAAGGGATTTTTTTTTTGCATTTGATTTCAATTGAGTTAGTTAATTACTCTCAAGTTGTCAGTATCTTACCTGTTATAGGCAGCAGGTAAGATACTGACAACTCATAGGTCATTTTTTGAGTTCTTTTTTTACATTTTCATTGAACATACAGCTAATTTACCAAAGAAACTGTAGAGGTTAAATAAATTTATGTTGGTATTTTTAAACATTTAGCATTTCTGTTATTGTTAAATTCATGTATTCTTAATGCATTCACTGGACAAACCAATGATATTCTTTACTTTTTCATTTAGTTTGTAACTTCTGACATTTTAAGTGATAAGGTTGGTTATTTGTGTCTTTTGTCAATCTGGCCTTGATTGTTTGTTATTGCACAGTTTAATAAGGTCCTTACTTTACAAGTGTATACAGTTTCTTTTCTTTTTAAATATGAGTAAATAAAAGTAAAAATGAACAGCTTTGTTTTTGTTTCTGTCCCAAATGTGCTGCAGATGAACAACCAAGATCATGACCTGAGACCAAGCATTCTGACACAGCACCACATTCTGTTTCAGAATGCCTTGATAGTCTTGAGATTTCAGTGTATACTGCACAGATTCAAAAACACCCTGTGTCAGATGCAGAAAAGAAGAAACAACAAAAAGAAAAACGTGTCAGTTTACATTTTATTGTTACACAGTACTTTACTGGTACCATTGTATTGTGGTTTTTGCTTTGCTTTTGCTACAGATGATGAATCCACCTTCATCTTACATAAAACTAAAATAAATAAATACAAATAAGGTACAGTTCCCGAAAAGTGTGGCTCTGCAGTGAAACACATCTGAAACTGTAAATCTCTTTCACCATGATCATTTCAGTGCTCATTTTTGCGTTAAAACATTTTTTTTTTGTATTTTTGGCAACTTTGCACCTAAAGAAAAAACAAACCCAAAAATAAAAAGCGTATGGATGGTCACTGTGATGCACAGAAGCACAAAAATGATGGTTTAAAGTTAGGAAAATTAGCTCGCTTTGCTGTGGATTTAGAACAAGCTGTAACAATTATAGGCTTGTATATTGTTCAGCTTGTTTTCACAGGATCCAAACAGGGGATTCAACAAACTCCATACATGTTGGGGAGAAACTGTTGCAGTGTGTGCAACTAACAGCAGAGGGTGCTATGGAGACTCAAAATCAGTCAGTTAACAGCATTTTTTAAAATGCTAAACTTGATAAAGTGCAGTACACAATTGTTAATCCAAGAATCTAACACACATATCATCAGATTAAAAGTTTACGAAATAGTCAATCACTGGACTCAAATCTAAACATTTCTAAATGCTTTTAACTATAATTTTAAATTCAATTAGTGTTCCTTGTTTAGCGCTCACTTTATTCCAGTCACTGTGTCATGAAAAAGCCTGATGGTCTCAGTTTCTAAACAGCTTCCTGGCTCTTTAAGTGACTGATCTCTGCTTTGTGCTTTGACAAATGGGGAATCCCTCGAGAAAACAATAAACGATGAGCAAAAGTTAAATTCAAAGACTAAACGTATCATTTCAAAGGCAACCAGCAGGATCAACGTCAACATTAAACTCAGTCTCTCTGAGTCAACGAGGAACACTAACACTTTTCAAACCAGTGTACTAGAACAGTCAGCGATACGACCGACACCTCCGTTCATCAACATGCAGTTTAACAGTAGCTCGTACAAAAAAATATCAGATTTTAACAAAAGGTAAACAATAAAATCATTTCTATGCGTCTCGTAAACAAATATGCTAACATCTATTTACAAAATAAGTGTACATCGTAACAAGCTGCCTTTTGTCATTACATAAAACTCAAACGGACCGACCCGGCTCGGAGGAAGTTATTACAGATGAGAGACGGCGTTCATTTTGTGGACACAAGGATGACGACGCAACATGCTGTAACTGCTCTGTATATGAAGAATTAGTTTAGGTCACATTGCTCTTCTCCGCTAGCGTTCAAACATGTTCAGAAACATGCTAAATAACATATGTTGAAAGCAGAAACTCCACAATAAAAACCTGTGTAAATATACACCATTATTTTCATCGAGATGTTTCATCACTTAAACCTGTATGTGAGCTTAAAGTCATGTCAGAACTACAGCAACAAATGAGCATCTCTCAGTCTGAAGCAGTCCGTTTGCAGTTTGTCTGCACTAACAAACATATTAGTGTTTGATTCACATTGTTTTATGTAGGCAAAAAAAA
Organism: Millerichthys robustus; assembly: GCA_034783495.1. Lineage (NCBI taxonomy): Eukaryota > Metazoa > Chordata > Actinopteri > Cyprinodontiformes > Rivulidae > Millerichthys > Millerichthys robustus. The sequence goes on from JAVKLF010000042.1 coordinate 8,296,731, forward strand.
AAAGAAAGTCAACAAAGATGACGTCAAAAACTTTGAAAAACTACATTGAGCTAAGAGCTGCTTGCTACCTTCAGTGAAACTATATTCACAGTAATGCAGAAGAATGTGAGAAAAAAAAAACTGTTTTAAGACTTTTTTAAAATCCACACTAACTTCAGGAAGTCTTGTGAAAGTGCACCATGAGCTAAAGAGTCTCAAAGAGACATTAAATACTGTTTCTGTGAAGGGTCAAAAATGAAAAGCATAAACAACATTCGCCCACTTTTACAAGTTTTGTCACGCATTAAATAAAATAGTGCACCTGAAAGTGAAGATTACTAAAAATTAACAACCTGAAAAAGCATTTTCCAGCTTTCAAAGTGAGTAAATTTGGACTAAGTGTGGATGGAAAAAAGCCCAAAACAGCAACAGCAGTGTCCCCAAAAACTGATCAGCACTAGTGTGAATAAAGTCCAAAACACACTTGACAGTCCACTAAAACCAGAGTGAAGGAGAGAAGACAAGTGAAGCTTTCTGTGCTCTAAATGTAGTGTTGAGGTGTAACAGCAGCAGAACGCGTGACAGCAACAGTAGATCTCTGACCGCAGCTTTTCAAATGTCTGGTGGACGAGTTAAATAGGAGGCCTCGAAATAGGAAGAGGAGGCATCTGAGAAGGAAGAGTTAATAAACGTAGCGAGGTGCAGGGAGAACAAAAAGAGAGGAGGAAACGGTGGAAGTAATCTAGGGTTGCTCCTCTTTCTTCTTCAGTGATATACGTTTCTTCCTGGCAGCAAGCATTTCATAGAAGGGATCCACACTAACCGCAGATCTGAAACGACAAACAAGGTTTAAAGCTTTTATGCGTGTATAATGAGAAAGTTTTAACCCCCAAGCATCCTCCCTAAAGTTGGGGAGTCATGGGAATAAAATGTGAAAACGTTTTTGCTCATGTTTTACCACAGTAAATTTCAATACTTTCTCATATATAATTGAAATATGGTGATGTAGGGAATAAATCATCTTAATTTATCCCTCTGCCCTCCCACTGTAGAATATGTTGTGCATAGCTAAGCATATAAACAACAACAGTAGTTGTTGCTCCTTGAAGGTGCGCTTCTTGCTAATTTATCAACTGGCTTCTGCTATTGAACTATTTTCAACAAAATGAAGAAGCTCTTTGCTCCTCCTGCAGCCTTTGCTCATCTGCAGCTACTAACACGCCCAAAATAATGTTTCCCCCATCAGAGGGTACACAGCAAGAGGACAGGAAAATCCTGAAGTCTGTGTGAAATGCTTTCACAATTGAAGAACGCTAGAGACTAGTTTATGGTGGACAAAAATATTAACAAGTAGCTTATTTAGCAGTTAAAGGTAGTCAGTTTTCACCACAGAAATAGTTATATGTCATAAGACCTCCTTACTTGATGCTGTGGATCCACTCATCCTTCTCCTCTGGGGTGGGCGCAGAGATACGGTACACCATGTGGTTTCCTTCCACCACTCTCCCATCAGCCTCCGTTTTACACGCCTTGATGAGCTGGCCACGGTTGTTTGGGATGTACAGCTCAAAGCAGTTCTATTTGCGATGAGAACGTTTTGAAGGAAACTTTGACGTCATGAAATTTACAAACAACATCCAAATACAATGTTTTGTGAAAATAGTAACTTACAGGCTTTCTCGGGTCTTCCACTTCACGAATACTAAGGTTTTCTAAAGGAATGATGCCTCGAGGCTCCTTATCCTGTTAGTGAAGAACATCGGTTTCAGTTAAAGATGTTAGTTAATCATGTCAACCTTTGAATTAGGAAAGAAGCATTGGGAAAAGAAACATGTTCCCATCACTAAAAGAAGTCAAATCAAAAATGGAATCTTTTCGATTATTTGGATGAATCCTATTGTTGTTTTTCTTGAAGTAGCAAGTTATTTTTGTAATTAGGAGATATTTATTTTTATTTAGAAATAACTATGAGATAGAAAAGGGTTCAAAGAATGTGAGAAACTGTCACTATCTTAATTACAACTATCTATTACAAATTCAACAAATTGTCAGGTAAGTTTTAAACAATAAAATACTTGATACAGAATACTTGAGGACATTACTAACTTACTGTTGTGTATTCAAAGTAATAAAGGCAGTTGTCTGTTAGAATGAACCATCGACGTTTCCAGGTTTTCACTCTTCCCCCTGAAAGAAAAATCCAAACAGGACAAAAAATGATCAAAGCTCAAAGCAAAGGGATACTGCTCTACCAATTCACCACTCCAACTAAAAATTGCAACTACAACTTTTGTGAACGCTCTTTCAGTACATACCTCCTGATAAAACAAGCAGCAGCAGTAGAGGATGGAAATTGCAGGGAGGAAGCAGAAACAAAACGAGACAGAGGGTTTAAGAGGGAGATAAACAGAGAGGGAGGAAGAAGAGGGGACGGAGATCGTATTAGTTACACTGATCACAGGTAGGTCCTGTCATGCAAAAGAAAACAATCAGATGTTTAGACTGCCACAGTACAAAGCAGTGAGTCTGTCTTCCACCATCATGCCACGGTAATGATTAACCACCACCACAGACTGAGGTGATCATTCAAGTGGAGGCAAAGACAAGATCATCGTAGTGCAAAGCTTTAGAAATGAACAAATTATGCAGCACAATCAGGATTTATACATTAAAAGATTGTAATAAATCAGAGATAAAGTCGACCCAAAATAGACAAAAATGAGTTTAAGGAGCTTACCGAGTTTAAGGAGCCAGCCCTCTCTGTCCGGGTTGAAGAAGGTGTGCGTCAGGTCGTTACCGTCGTCTTCTGGGATCTTAAAAGGCTCGTTTTTAATGCTTTCGTAAAGGTTCTAAAGAATAAAACAGGACAAATGCATAAATAAGCTTTCTAAATAATATTAGGGAGTCACAAACGGTGCGAGGTGGGACGTACTCTGAGCAACTCCTCGGGCAGGTCCCCCCCCTCATTGATGCCTCGGTTCATGGAGATGAAGCGGTCCACTCCGGGTTTGTCCCTCACGTTCGGGTTATGGAGGCTGGTGTTCAGCATAATAATAGCAAATGAAAGCACATAACAAGTGTCTGCACAAGGGAGAAAACAAAACAAAAAGAAAAACAGTTTTACAATGCATTAGAGTTTATCGAACAAAGAATTTATTTAGGGTTTAAATAAATTATCTTTAAATTTTGCTTCAACACTAAGACTGAATTTTGAATCTAAATGGCAGCTGATTCTTGTTTTTGACAATAAAAGCGTAAAACATCCAAGGAGGTGAATATTTTTCTAAGGCAGAGTATGTGGCAGCATCATGGAAACGGAGACAGATGAGATCTGATCCAACAGGACAGGTTTTCTGAAGGTGAGCTGCTGCTAAATAAAGCAAAACACTGTAAAGGTCTGTAAGACAGGAAATTATCTCCTAAGAAAGAATAAAACATTCAATGAAAAAATTGTTTAATTGCTTTTATTTTCCTTTTCAAAGGGCACGAGTACTAATTCAACATTTCCTTCCTTTAACGTCTGATGGAAAAAGGACAGTGAAAAGGCATAAATTTAAATGGCACCACAGAAAAGGGAAAAATCTGTTTGCGAGACTCTAAACCACATCAATCTAATGTTCAAATTAAAATCTCTCCAGCTCCTTCCATTTCACAGAAATGAGCATATTGAGACAAAGACTTAATTTAGAAAAAGATCTTAAATCTAAATATGGTCTGGGGGTCTAAATAAAGTTTGAAACAACTGGCGTTAATTAAGAAATAGTTCCATCAAAAAAAAAAAACATGACAATAGTCTTTCTGCTTACCAGTGCTCTGGAAGACACCGGGGTTGCAGTGACAGTACCTCTGAGCAAAGGCCTCCATCATTCTGTCAATTTTCTGTGCTTCACCGGGCAAACGGAAACTCCACAGAAACTGTCTGTTTAAAAAAAGGGGATCAAGTCTAAAAGATCAAATTCAGCATTGAAGGCACAGCATCATGTTCATAGACTTGATGCATAAAAGGTTTTCTTCTCCAACATGAAAGAGAACTGGAGTTTCCACAACAGAGAATTAGGAACTTACCTGAAAACAGCTAAAAAAGATCTCAATCCAAGACATAAATAACACAAGTGGCTGTAGTTTACCTGAGGGCCTGGACCAGGTTAAGATCTGTGAATTCATGGAGGTCAACAAAGGCTTGAAGCACTTTGATATTGAAGTCATCTCTGCAGAAAAAAAAAGACCACAGTTAAAAACAGTTGAGATAAAAAGGACAAAATGAGGCATTTTTACTTATTTCACCTCTCTCCCAGGTAATCTCCTATAGCAGTCTTGTTGAGGCCTTCTCCTTTGTACAAGAACTGTGCGATGTCCTCTGACGTGTGTCTGAGCAGCTCATTCTCCACCAGGAACATAATACCCTGCAAAAAGGAATTGTAAATAAGATGTGAAATATTCACACAAAACAGGACACTATACATACAACAAAAAATACTTCATTACCTTTTTTGGGTCCATGTTGAATTTCTTCCGTCCCATTGCCACATGCCGGCTTTTCTGTAAAGTTTTACTGTAGAAAAGACAAAAGTTATGTCAATTACATTCAAAACTATGATTTCACCTGTTTACCAAAAAATACTTAGAGCAAATAGTTCTCGTTTTACCTGCCCTCTGTGCTGCTCTCCAGTCCCTCCACTTCAAGAATAGCCTCTCGCAGGTCCTCCCTGAGCCTCTGAATCTCCTGCATGAGGACACCTTTTCTTCTGCGGATGTCTTCCAGCTCAGAGCGCTCCTCTGGGCTCAGGTCTACAGGGACTGCAAAGAAACAGAACAATTGCATCAATGCTGCAAATCTGAAATAAGGCTCAGATGTGTCCACACACAATCTAGGTCAAAAGCTAATTTTACTGTTTTCAATATTTTAATTATTATTCAAACATATTATTCAAAAATCTTACAATGATTTGATTGTAATATTTTGTGAATTCACCATTTTTACACACTTCCTGAAGTTCCTGTTTATTTAGTTTACTGATATATTACTTCAGTTTTGAGACTGATTAAAGTATAGAAAACCAAATAAATTCCAACCACTTCTTTAACATTGCTTTGCTGTTTGCTTAGATTTATTAGTTTATTTAACAAGGAAATAACATTTTTTTAAAATAAAACTGCATCTATATAAATATCCTTGTATTTTCTGACAAACCAACTTGCAGACTTAGACTTTTATAACACAATTTTCACATTAATATATAACAATTGTTCACAATCATATATGTCAGACAGACTAACTAGCATTGAAAAAAAATCAGACTATTTATTAAAAAGCAATTTTTATTATGTCCCCAGCAGGAACGTTGACAAACTTATGTCAGCAAAGGATATCTTTACGAAATAATACATTAAATCAGCCGTTTTTAAACTTCCTGCTGTGCTAATAATAGTGGTTTGTGTACGTCTTTTTTTCAAGTGGACCTGTTATTTAGAGTACAATCACTGATATGATTAATTTAATGTAGTCAAGTTGAAATAAAGACTTGCAGGTGCAAAGATTCAACAGCACCACCACCTGCAGCCGATCATCTCTATAGCATCTATTACAGCCTGCTGGACCACTTCGTTATCTCGATAAAAACAATAAACAGCCAGGTTCACAGTCTGGGTTAGCAAAGGAAAATAAAAAAACATTATCTACATCCTGGCTAGAGGATGGTTTAGTGAACAAATAAGACCTTCTTGTTGTGTAAATGAACTGCAGGTTGTCCATCGAGCGAGGTTAGCTTTAAAGTTAGCCCAAACACATAGACACAAAATCAATGTTTAATGTACTAAAACACGAAATTAGTATGCTTTATTTCAAACGATACACATAACACAGCGTGTATATATTTACAGAAGGCATCATTCACTCAAGTGTTCAACCTGAGCTCATAACGCTACAGCAGAAGTAGCCACGTTAGCTTCTCCAACAGTTTAAAGTCCACTTACTGTAGTCCAGGTCATCCATTTTGGGCGCTTTACTTTTAGGCATAAATAGTTCAGAGTCGACGGTCATTAAATGTCAGAAAATTTGGGATATATTAGAAAATATATCCTCGAAATTAAAGGGAAAATATAAACAACCCCCCGGGTGGTGCCGATACGCTGGGCCGCAGACAAAGACGGTGGCAACACCGGAAGTGGGGTCTGACTTCAGACCGGTGTACTTCCGGTCAGTTACATTGTCAAGAATCTCAGCGACAGAAAAATAAAGGTGTCAAATATAATATAATATATATATAGATTAGATACAGAATTCAGACCAGTTACTGAGACACATATTTTTTTTACTCCAGGACAAATTTGTTTAATAAGATACATTTATTTGAAACCAGATACAACTATTACTGGTACACTCTGTATGTATACATTTTCCTTGATTTAGTAATAATTATCGTTTCATTACAGGCAGTTAACTACAGATATGTTTCATAGCAGACGTTCTACCTTGTCACTGTCCCTAGCAAATTGGTCTCCAACACCATGGTCCAAGCCAAGACCACTGACAACACTGGTCTAGGAAAGTAAATTGTCATGATGAGGCTCTTCAGCATCAAGAGGAAGCATTTTAGAAAAGAAAAATCCATTCCATATATATATAGATGTGTGTGTATGTTTATTTTCCTATTTAGTAATACTACAAGCTCAGCGTCAAAATATACTTACATTCCACATCTGTGTAACTGTAATAAACTAGCATTGTGCCCTCTGAGGGGAAAAAAAGGCAAAAGCAGAAAAAAGGTAGTTTTACTCCATTTTCTGCAGTCAGTTTTAAACAGTTCATGATTAACAGCCACAATTTACAGGCTTTTTATACAAAGGCATTGATTTGAAAATTACAGTATGCTGATGATGATCCACACAGTTGGCACATGAACTTACTCAGAAATTTATTGCACATGCTAATGACTTAGTATTTCAGCAGGGTTTACCATACTTCCAAATTCTGCTGTTTTGATTTTTACTTATCTTTTGCAAGTACTATTATTATCAGCATGTTTTAATGAAAGTTTAACAGGCTGGCTTTGCAGCTGGTTTCTCCCTCACAGTGCAAGTTTGTTTTGTTTTTCTCCAGCTTATTAAATTCTTGATCATCAGTCAGATGAGACATAACAGCACTACTTTACTTTAGTGTCACATTGTTGTTGTTTTTTCAAAATGTGTTTGTAACCTGTCAGTCCTACATTTCATGTTTATAACGCGACATAAATAAAAATAATGTGATTCATTTTATTCTGTATAGAAAACTAACGCTAGTGCATCCGTTCCTGCCGTAAAACCAGTCTTTGTTGTTCTGAGGTTAGTTTACGTCCTACTGTTATTTTGTGTTTAAGTTCAGTTTTGTGCACATCCTTCTACAGAACTGTGGTTTATTCATTTTTGGACATAAAGCTGACAGCTAAGGCAGTGAATCTGATTTTGTTTTTCTTTTGCTCCACCAAAACAAGGTGGCTAAAAGCTGTGACAAAGAAGCTTGCATTTTTTTAGGCGTTTTATGTTCAGTAAGTTGCAAAAAACCCAGTATGACTGACATCATCAGCAGCGTGCATCCACTGGCTAAAACAAGCAGGCAGAACGCAAATGTCAGTAATAATTAACATTCAGTCCTGAAAACGGTTGCTTTTTTTCTCTACGCTGACTTACTTGCATCAAATAAAGTGTATTTAGAACCACATAGAGTATTTCCTCCACTGCCGAACAGTGAACAAGTGCGCAAACATAACAGTAAATGTGTTAAATTACAAGAGTGGCTCTGCTTTTCTGTGTCTGATGTAATCTTATTGTTGGACAGAGATTAAGAAAGGTTTAGGTTCTTTACAAAAGAAAGAGCGGGCAAAGGGTACAGCTATACTTTAGCAATGTCAGATAAGGCATTCCTTTGAAGGACTTAAGATTCTTTTACTTAAACAGTTAAGCAGTGGAGGAGGCGAGGCTTCAGATAAGGGACGGAGGATAATTTTTTACCAACAGCTTTCTTGGAATTTGATCTCATCGTCTCAATGTAAGGCAAAGATCAGTGCTTCTCTGCATGCAATAATCCAACAAAAGCACCGTCTGCACACAAAAAAACAGACATTCAATTATTCTTCCCTCTTATTATCCAAGGATGTGCGTCTTTTTTTTTTTTTTGCTTTTTTTTCATGCTTCTCAAGGTACGCAGAGCATGCTCCAACATCTGTGCAATGAAGCGCATTTTTCATTCATTTTCAGATTAATCCCTGCAGTCGGTTTCCAACAGTGCATGGCTCGGTGTGTTATCCCTTTCATTATCCCCTACAAAGAGCCGTTTCCTGCAATCCAGGCTAATTTAGGTGTCTCAAGCACTCCCCCCACCCCTCTTTTAAGAGTTGACAATAGAGACAAAATAATTCAATAAAGTTTTGATATGTCAGTCAACCTAATCCAATCCGTGACTAAAGTCTGGTCAGCTTCACTCCAGAGTCTCCAACAATAAGACGGGCCAGGGAAGGATGAACCTGCAAAATAATCAGAGATCAGTACCAAACTAACGACACATAAGTCAAAACAAATGACAGTCTTTTAGGAGAGAAAATTCAGAGCAAAATTGCGGTTTCATCTGACCTGCGCTTGAAGAGGCCCATAGGGCACCAGTTCTCCATCCACAGTGAGCGTTCCCTTCGTAGACAGAGGCTGTAGCCTGAAGGCCTTGCAGGTGACATGGCTGACATAGGGTGAGCTCATGGAGTGGTGAGTTCCTCTTTCCATGGCAAAGAACAGTCTCAGCAGGGTGGCTCTGGAGATGCCCGCCCGCACAAAGGTCAGGTGGATCAGGCCATCGTCAAACATGGCCTGGGGTGCGGCATAGAGGTCAGCGCCGAGGTGGGTCTGATAAAGGGCCAGTACCAGGACAAAGTCTCCTTCGATGGTGACCCAGTCTCTGATGGGAATGGGTTGGTCGAGGGGTGGTAGCAAGTCATCCCTTGGTACATCAAATGGCAGCGAGACAAATGAACGGTTCTTATGCTGTCCTGCTGGTTCAGTGAGGTCAAAGTTAAAAGGTGAGGACGGCGTGCGCAGAGAGGGAGAGGGCGAGCTGGAGTTTGGGGTGTTCGGACGGGGGGCTAGGTAGGAGGACGAGCGTGGGGATGCACAGGAAGGGGAAGAGGGTGGTGTGGGAGACAAAGAGAGGGAAGGGAGTTTAGGAGGGAGGGAGTTTGAATTGGAGTGCTGGAGGAGTGAGAGGGGCCTTGGACGGGAGGTGTTTTGGTTTTGGTCCAGAAGGGCCTTCTGCTTGTAACTGAAGGGAGAATGACGAAATGGAGAGGAGATGGTGAGCGCTCTTTCACGAGCCACATCCAGAGGGTAAGAACCCTTCTGGAAGTAGGTTTCATTCAGATCCATGTCCTCCACCCCATACGAGGAGCCAGAGTCTGCGTCTGCCTTTTGACCGAGAGTCTGGTTGAGCAGAGTGTCAGCTATCTGACTCGAAGGCGCTGAATTCTTTCTCACTACCTCGCTGGTTACTTGAAGCCTGTCCTGACAAGTGATGCAATCCCCAGATTCTTCATCTGCCTCTTGTCCCATATCGACTCCATCACGTTCTCCCAGTTCCCTTGCATGCAACACTCCATCCCCTTCGACAGAACCACCACTGCCTTCTCCATCTTTCCCCCTGTCATCCTCCTCCATCTCACAGGAGTCTTGTTCTGTTGTTTCCTCATCTTCCCTTTCATCCATGATCCCTGCCAATCTCTCTCTTCCCATGTTGCATCCATCCCTTTCGTTTGACTCAGAACTCGTTCCAGACCTCTCCGAACTTGCCCCCGACTTCTCCTCCTCTGCTTCCAGTTCCATCTCTCTCTCCCTGTCCTCTGCCAGACTGCTGGCCCTCACCACACCAGTCCCTCCTCCCCTGGCCCTCTCCCTTCTCCTCTCCCGTTCTCTCTGCCGCTCCTCCTTTTCTCTCTCCCCATCACCCTTTCTCAGGCTTCTTTGCTCACTGATGCCCATGTCAGAGCAGGTGCGATGGATCGGCATTTTGCAGAAACCCTCCAGGCCTTCTGTGATACTGCGGGAGAGAGGTCTCTTTGGTGGGGGAGGCGTGCCGTTGGATGACGTGGTGACGACAGAGGGTGGAAGGTAGGACAGGCGGCCCTTGTAGGAGCGAAGCGAAGCTATTCTCACTAAGGTGCCCAGGGTGAAGCGAGCCGAGCCCAGGCCACGATACCTGGAACAGGAAACCATTTCAAGTGGTGCCATGTTTTTTAACATATCTAAGTAATGTCACACAGCACATCAATGTAAAACCTCAATGGTACAAGCAGTGAAATACACACCTTTCGCTCTCAATGTCCACGTCAGATACAAAGCCCCAGGCAACAGAAAGGAAGGAAAACAGTCTCCTGGGCACTGCAGCATGGTTGTTGTAGGACGGAGCAGGACTTGTTGTCACAGAGACCAGGTCCATGGGTCGGACATCACCTCGACAGAGCAAAAAGCAGCAGTTTAAAAGAAGGGGCTCTCGAAGGCACATGTCATACCTGAAAGAGATGGGAAAAATAGAAGCAACAATCACTACTGTCTCTTAATCTTAAAAAAATATCTTCATTTTAAACTCCTGTGGTCTGGACATATCTCATTAAAGTGAGCCAGCATGAGAACAGTACATAAAATTCTCAGCTCAGAGAAATCAACATCGTCTGCTCCACACGCTTCAGTGTGCTGAAAAATATCAACATCATCTGTATATTTAACAAACGTTCATTAGCTGCTAATGCTCCATTTGTGTATTGTCCTGGGGTTTACGTGTCCAATTAGAAAATCTGACTTATTGTGATCGCTCTGCTCACCCTGCATAGTGGTTGATGGAGCCAGCCAGTGCATTCCCAGAGCCGCAAGGCAAAATGCCGACAGGTGTTTTTATTGCTTGTTCCCAGTCAGGGCGCTCCATCAGCCCATTAATTACCTACAGTAACAACGGAATATTATAAAATCTTACAAGTTGAAAATGACATTTCAGGAGCGCCCAACTCCACGACGAGCACGACTCACCTCATGCAGCAGGCCATCTCCTGAAACAATGATGATGCCGTCCCAATCTGTAAGCGATATCTCTCTGATTAGTTCCCTTGCGTGGTTCTGGCGTTCTAAAACACACAGATGAAGTTATCGCCTGTTGTAACTGTTTGCTCGCCGTGCTGTTGGTGGCTGTGCTGTGTCACCTGTCTGTATGAGGTTGTAGCTGATGTTGGCCTCTCTGATCATTGGCAGGATGTGGGTCTGACACCACTGCATTGCCTGGCCCCTTCCACTGAACGGGTTGACCAATAACAGTAGACGTCTGGGTCGAGGTAGCAGACTTCTTGAAAATTCTGAACCACAAAGGCACATTAGTAGGCGCTTAATTAAAGATCCAACATTTTCAGAGTCTATCAGCTGGGATACAAGCTAAAATAATCTCTTATTGTATGCACAGGGCGGATAAAGAAGTAAAACTAGAATAAAATAAATAGAAACTCAAGAGGAAATAATGGCTTTACAAATCAAACAAATAACAATAAAAAACATGTATTGGGCAGCCTTTTGCAGCTTATCAGTGTCTGTTACTTTTAGCCCCATTTGTCCTAAAATGTGTTCCTGTACAGGAAAGTCTTGGATCACTGTGACATTGAGCTAAAATTAGTAAAAATCTACAAATAAAGTCTAAATCAAAGCCAAATGAGGCAACATGTGGTAACGATTCTAACGCGTAACAATTTTACAAAAACTTGAACAACAAAACTTCTGTTACATAATTAATAAAGCCACTGAAATAAATACTTTATAAACGCTCAGGTCAAAGCAACTTAGATAAAACACCAAATATTTTAACGCATTACAAAATATCTGACAGTTTATTTTAGACTTTGGAACTGAATGTGTCAAAAATGTGAAGAGAATGTTGTAGTCATCCAATTTGCAACTGAACATGAATGCTCTGACTTTACAGGACCAGAAACATCAGTGTTATGTCTCACAGTAAGTCATCATTTTGACATTCATGACCGAACGCTCAGACTTCAGGTGAAGGAGACACCCACCTGTGTTCGCAGTGACGACCACATCTCGGAGTAAACACTGCACAGCAACCGACCACCTCTCGGCTTCAGGTCTGCTCTCTGCCAGGTAGGCCCGGACCTGCCTGCGTCTCGACACCCCTTTTCGTCGTTTTCCTGGTGGGTACCAGTACAGCACTAGCAGGGGTGGCGCTGGGGAACGGGGGCAACTGCACCCCACCAGTTCAGATAAAGGCAGCAGGAGACGAGCTTCGTTTCCCGCCCGCGGCGACAGGCGCTGAATGTGGATGTGGGTGTAGGTGAGGGTCAAGGCATAGTTGGACGCTGGAGCTGGAGGCGAGGCGGCAACAGGGGAGAGCCCTCCAGAACCACCCGGGCTGTTTGGGCGGCTGTTCTTGTTGTTGCTGCTGCCGGATCCCCAGCTGGCAAACTGGCCGTGAAGGAGGGCTTCCTCCGGAGATGGTGAGGAGAGGTCCGGGGATCGCATCCCCGCTGTTCGAGTGGACAAACTTTAACAGTCTAACAGTAAAAGTCTCTGAAATCCAAGAGAGAGGAATTTGGCAGATTTTCAAGATTTCCAGGCAAAAATCAAAAATCTGAAAACTTCAAAATCATTCTTGAGGTTTGAAAAAATCTTTCGTTCCAGTGTGTTTGTTTAAGATTAGGTCTTCATTTGAAAATGGAGAAAAACAAAAAACTTCCAGTTACATAAGTCACTTCTTAGAGTAAATATCCAGTGAAGATGAAAAATCTCCCATTGAACTTAGAAACAAACAGCTGTCAGCTTAAACAATTTCCTGCCGCTTTTGAAAATTAACAGGAAAATTCAATGTAAGAAGTAAAAAAAAATTAAACAGAAATATTCTTCACAAAAATTGCTTAAGTATAAAAACAAATGCTTACCTTAAAGCTGCCTTTTGTAAAACAATTCAAGGCAGCAGAGCAGCGGATTAACATTAACAATAAATCTTTTTAAATAATCAGACAGACAGAAATAAATCACTTAATTGAAATAAAAAATATATTAATGAAACATCAATAAGACAAAACGCATCTCGTTTGCACAAGAAGGCTCGAAAAGTCAAGCTGGACGAAGTATTTTGCAATCTGAAGTGAAACAAATGCCACAGAGATTTTTTAAGACCTTTGAAACGTCTATTGCTATCTTAAATCTCAAGAAATATTAGAGGCGAACAACAGGAGTGACAAGACAAATCCAGCAGACAGTAGCGCGATAAATTAAAAGTTTCATGCGAGAAAAAAGTGACAAAAATAATAAGACAAAAAAAAGAGAGAAAACAAACAACAAGCAGAAAGCTCCAGGCAGGTCCTTCGTTTATGTCATCTTAAAAGTCTTTGAGTTGAGCCTCACGTTCCCTCCCAAACATCTCTGTCCCTGTGTTTGGAGAGGTGAAGACAAATCATTCATTTTAGAGCAAATAGTTACAAAATGTTGATTCTTAACTAAACAAACTGAACTTGTTTACCTCTAAGACACTTGAGCTTTACTGAGCACGAGAAAATATTTTTGCATCAGGTTTTGAACCATTAAGGGAGGACCCAAGATAAGCTGGAGATAATGAGAATGGGGTGAAGCAACACCACCTCTGTCATGCCCGTTGACCTTAGGTGTGTGTGTTGTGCTGAATCACAGTCACACATCCTCAGCCGCCTTGCTGAGACGCCACATTATTTGGGTTGAAAGACTGCGAGCGAATGACCTCAACTTGTTGGCATTTTCATATTTTAGTGCTTTTGACTGACGTGATTTGTGGACTGAGAGTCTCTTTCGCAACATAGTTTGCTGACCTAAACAGAACTGGATCATTTTTCTTGGTTAAGCAATCCATTAACATATCTCAGCTAAAGTGTTTTTTTTTTCTCCAAACAAATCTGTTTGCACAAAACTGATTAAACAATATCGGTCATTAGAAACCTGACTTATACAACTTGGGTGCAGGATTTATGACATTAATCAAACTAAAGGTGCACTAAAGGTTAAAGCTGCAGGTCACCAGAGTTCATACCATTAAGAGATATGAATGAAATCATGTGACTATTTGCAGTGGTAAGTTTGGTGAGCCATAAATTAACAACCTGTTAAGTCAGGAAACACTCTGCAGACCAAATCAATATGTTCTGCTCTGATTAAATTTTACAAAGTGCCTCATTGTTGCATCTTTCCGTCCTTGAAGTCCAGGGTGGGGACACCCAGAAATAATAACACAAACAGGCTAAATTTGTCACCTACACAATAAAGGCTGCTGATGGTCGAGTTAAAATGTGGTAATTTCATGAACACAGGCGCATGACGTTAACAAACGGGTAACAGGACCAGCAGTCCGATGATCTTTAGTGGATGTCGTTTATCGTTAAACTTTGATAGATGTTGTTGTACCCCTAAGCAGACAGGACAGGCTAAATTAGCCGGCTAACTAGGACTGTATGCCAACATAAGCACAGACTATTAAGCAAATAAACCGTTTTTACGATTGTTAATTGTTTTTTTTTTTATATATAAACGAAAGCGTTTGTGGAAAAATAAATTAACATAATAAAACAAAAGTTTTGCTCGAATTTAAAGTTAGCTAGCATAAACAAACGACACTGAAGTTAGCTTTTGGTTCGGAACTGGGTAAAGGGCTATTTCTCAGCATTTTTGGTCTGTAGGCCACCTTGTAAGAAACACAGTACTTAAAACTGGTCAAACCTGGACTGAGTTATTCTACGCTATGTTCAAAACACGGCATGTAATCTGTTGAACATTTATTCTTTTAGTAAAAATAAATAAATAAGATAAGCATTGTGATTATTTCATAATTCAGAATGCTTTATTAAGTCTATATTTAGTGTGGATCAATCCGGTCCACATCTGCCACGCCTTACAGTTTGTAGATTAGTCAATTTAATTTAACTTGTAGCTCACTTGAGCCCGTTTTTTCTATTAACAATCAACGTGAAATTGAGAGAAATTGCCCTTTACCAACTGCAAGCTTCGAATTACAATCCAACTTCGGCTAAACGTACACTGTAGTCCGTCAGTATATCCAGGTAGCAGTGGGCTAACAGTTTTTTACTTGAGCTAAACATAAATTCAAGCCAATTTACCTCACCTTTCAGATTTATCTCGATCCGAATTGGTGGACGACACACGTTTTGTCTCAAACCCCGGCTGACACGTTTTATATTTATTTTCACAATAAATTAGCTCGTTAGCTACCGGCCAAGGGTTACCACTGCTGACCACTCAAACACGACGATTGGTTCTTTTTTAAGCTTTAAATAAACTATCAGGACATTAATGATAGGAGCCAAGCTGTGTCCAAAACAAAACAGTTATAACAAAGTCTGCTTTACCTCATCCTGCCTCCCTCTCCAGGACGAGCTGGTCTCGGACTAAAAAACTGTGGCTCGGAGCAGGAAGCGTCTGGAGACTAAGCAGTGGCAGCAGGTCTGAGCGGCGGAGAGGAAACCCAATGATGGTAAGAAAAACACTGAAACTCCCACCGACATTCTCCAATCATCCACAGACCACCACTTCCGGACTGAGATAAGCATTTATAAAAGGCCCACTGACGAATGCTTATTTATTTACATTAAACTCAAAGAACGTGCTATGTATCAACTGACGAAAAAACAAAGTCTGATTAAAATTACGTAAGCTTTTATTTTCCACCTGTGAGTGAGTTAAAACGCACAAGACAAAAAGGTTTTGCAGCCAATCTTTTATTTTTCAGATTGCACGGAAAACAAAAACAGCAGACTAGTTCTTGTAACCACGACTGGATCTGCGACCACGGGCTCTCTCGAACTTTCTGCCCTTGGAGCGGACGTAGGGTCTGGAGGAGAAAAAAAGATTTTAATTTATTCCCACAGAAACATTCAAACACCTACAGAAGTCTGTCATTGAAATAATTAATATATATGCTCTCAAAAATGTGTATAAGGCTGAGCAGAGTATGGACAGATTCCCATCATAACTAAAGAGCAATAAACCTCACTTTAGAGCAAATCAAAAATTCTTAAAACTGTAGTAACGTTGAACATTTTCGTCCACTTTAGACACCTTAAACTTATGTTTGTTAAAATATCATCTGGAGCCAACAATTAAATGTGCTGTTTTTTCTGAAATACATAATAAATCCAAGAGGAATAAATAACCACGACCAAGTTTGTGACTTGAATGCAGTTTTGATGATGCTCAACTCAAACAGCAACTTTATCTTGCTAGTGCCCTAATTTTTTTTTAAATCACTAACAAGTTAAAGTGATTTACAATAAAAATAAATAAAAGCATGTTGTTGTACAATAAAACACATATAAGGTCGATGTTTCATATTGGTACATTGTCACAGCTTTACTGGTTCACAATGTTTTGTAGTGTTTCATTAGTTTGGAACGTTTAAAGCAAACCCTTCTAAATTAACCCAAATTAACATCTGACCAAATAAACCAATGAAAAAAGAGACCCGATGAAGATAAATAACATTAAATATTAAGGAAGGCCATTTTAAAGTTTTTTTTTTCATTCAGTGAGTACATACTTGGTGTGGCTGTGAGGAGTTCCAGGGGCTTTTCCAAAGTGCCTGTACACCTCTCTGCCTTTGCGGGGTCCTGAAGGGACAGCAGCAAAAAAAATTAGACAAGCATAAACAGGTTTATTAATTTTTTTCAACTTTAAACCAACAAAAACACAAGTTTCAGAGGCTGGGTGACATATACAAACATTGCTAATAAACAATCTAGCAAAAAAAAAATAAAACCCTGAAATACCTCATTTTAATATAAAACTACTGGGTTTTTTGGAGGTTTTTTTTTTTTTTACAAACTAATGGTAAGCATGTTATGGAAGGTCAGGGCAGCGGTGGCTACAATGTAGCTTATCACCATCAGTATGTGAATATGTGAGTGACTGTAGTGTAAAGCTGGACTGATGGGTTTGTTGATCTCGAGCTACAGTTTGCCCTCACTTGTGAACAAAACCCAGAGATACTTAAACACATTTACTTGAGGCAGAAATGTGCTAGTGTTGAGACATTGTCAACATCTGTGTCCTCTTTTTACCCACAGTTTAGTGGCTAGCACTGCCGCCTTATAACAAGAAGGAGGTCCTGGGTTTGATACCAGGTTTGGACCTGGAATCTAGCTTGAGTGGGTTTTCTCCAAGTACTCCATTTTCCCCCACAGTCCAAAAACATGCATGTTAGGTATCCTTCAGGCCTAAGACTCCCTTAAAAGAGATCTGTGAAGATGGACTGAACTGTAAGGTGAAGCTCTGTTAACCAGCCGGTGTACGTTTCCACTCTTATCTATGGTTGCAAACTCTGGGTAGTGATCGAAAGAACAAGATCACGGACTTATGCTGTCAACTTAAGTTTTCTTTGCAGGGTAGCTGGACCCTCCTTTAAACACAGGGTGTAAAGTTCAATTATCCAGGAGAACTTTTTCTCCCCACATCCAGAGAAACAAGTTGCATCTGATAAGGATGCCCCCTACAAGCCTCCCTACAAAGGTTTTACATGGTCAAACTAAGGTGAGGCCCAGAGGAAGACCCAGGTCACGCTGGTGACACCATGACTCTCTGCTGGCCGAGGAATACCTTGGAGTTCACCTAAAAAAACTGGAAGAGGTGGCTGTGGGAAGAGATGTCTGGACCTCCCTCCTCAAGCTGCTGCTGCCCTCATGACCAGACTTCAGAACAAGTGTAAGATAGATAGACATGGATCAATATATATGGATAGATATGTTCTGCTGACAAAAACTTGAACCGAAAACAGCCCAGACAACTGATCTTTCCACTTTTTGTGCAGTTTTTTGAAACCTCTGGCTGACTTGAACTTGGAAACTTGTTTTAAAACAACACTAGTGAATGTTTTGTTTTACAAATCAAACACTCCACACTTCAACTGTTCTTACAGAAATATGAATAGCTTACTTACCTGACAGCAGCACTGTGCCGTGTCCTTTGGGAGAAGTCAAAGCCAGCTGGTCAAATGTCATCACCTGACCCCCTGCCTTAAGGATCCTGCGACGGGCCCCATCGGTTACCCTGAGAGCACAGATCTGTGCAACGGGAAACAGAAATTTAGAGTCTGGTAATATTTAGCAGTTAGTAAACTGGCATTGTTCTAGGGGAAAAATGTGTGTGTGTATACATATATATATGATGAAATAAAGTCATGTCATATTCTGCTAGAGTAAACAAACCTTGAGCTTGGGGATGTCCTGAATCCTGACATCATCGGTAACTGATCCCACAACAACAGCAATTTTGTTTTCGCGGCCAGCCAGCTTCATCTTACGAATCTGGTCAGCAAACAAAATAGGTCAAATTTATTACGTGATTGTAAAATTGACAAGAACAAGATAATATTTATTGTGGACACACTAGACATTGAATAAAAAAACACTGCACCAGCTAGTGACCTGCCCGACATAGAAACTTCTGCAGATAATGTCTTTGTAGGTCTAGACAGCGATGATGATCTTATGTGAATGTGTAACATTTTCTAAATCAACATCGAAAAATCTGTTTCCAGGAGACAGTTTAGTGGCTAGCACTGTTGCCTCACAACAAGGTCTTGGGTTTAATTCCAGGTTTGGACATGAAATCTAGCTTGAGTGGGTTTTCTCCAAGTACTCCATTTTTTCTCCACAGTCCAAAAAACATGCATGTTAGGCATTCAATGAAATCTTGAGGCCTAAGCCTCACTTAAGAGAGATATTTGAACTCAATGGGTTTTGCCCAAGTAAATAAAACTATGAATATTTAAAATAGACTTTTCAGATGTAAACTGGGTCTAAATTACAATTGCAGAGTGTCAAAATAAAATCTGCCAAATATGCTTCACAATAAAGCTGAAGACTATAAAATCCATCCTCTGAGACTGACCAGGAGGGCGATGGAGATGGGAGGCCTGTTGGACCTGCTCATAAACAGCCTCTTCAGGATCACCTTGTTGAAGGGAGCAGTGGAGCGGCGAGCAAGAAACCTGTACAACTGTATAGAGACAAACAGGACAGGACTAATGAAATAAGACAGCTGAGGAAGTATCACCACCAACTCAGAACTTTAAAGACAATCTTATGAATGAAAAAAACAAGTTTACCTTAACCAAGAGCCTCAGGTAGATATCCTGGCTCTTTGGCTCTTTCCTGTGCACCTTACGGTCCTTATTGTGTCTGATGTCAACTCCCTTGAGAAGTGAACAGAAGAATGTGCAATAGTTACACGCAGAGCATAAAACACAACAAAAAGTAACGCCACTAGCATTATTGGGACAGTCAAGGCCAAGATGTATATTGATCAAACCTAAAATTGTTCGCTCGTAAAAGCTCGTGGCAGGATCCATACACACGTTGACACTACAGGACAGTGCTAACATCAAGAGCTACAAAAACGAAGCGGCCAGCCTCCCTTTCGGCCAAGTTTGACCTTTAAAACCACTGAAGCATTTGACGAAAAGAGGACTTAAATACATAATATTTCGCGGTCAGAATAGCTTCTGAAACGGTCTTCTAATAATTTCAAACTTTTAAAGAGGAGCCCAATTCAGCATCAATGTCGGCTGCAGTGAAGGTAAGCTAATAGAACTTAAATGGATAAATGACACAAAATCACTTAAGAACTACGACACTAATTACGTTTATGACAAATTTATATGTCCAGCAAAGGAATGGAATGGTTTAAATTAGAGGATGACTGGGGATACTAAAGCTGTTGTCTTTCTAAATTTTGGGTAACGTTACCTACCATCTTGGATTCGGAGCGAAAAGGGAAAAGGAAGAGACGTGGTCTCGCGATAACACAGTGAGCTGAACTCTCGGGCTCTCTGATTGGTTACAAAGCAAAAGCTTCCTGCCGGGCTGTGTTGCCAGATATACGATTGTGTTCATAAGAACGTTTTAAGGTGTTTATACATTTAATAGTATTACAAGCCCATATATACAAAAATTGTATCATTTTTATAAAATATTTTAATTCACACAAATATCCACATATGATTAGAAATTCAGCGTGCCAGCCAAGCACGCAACACCAAAATCTTTTAGTTTTAAAGCTATAGAACAATTTGAAATTTCTTATCTGGCAACCGTGTAAACATTTGTCCGAACAGGTGTGATATTTCATGATGCTGCCTCTGGTGGTATAAAGGCGAAGACGGCAACTTTTTAAAGACTAAATTGACAAATCAGTGAAATTTACAGGGTTTTGTATGTACTGATCACATTCTATGTTTTTAACCAAACATAAATCCTAATTCAGTCACATATACAACAAGAACTATTAGATTTTATTCACTAGATATAAAAAACAACAACAAATAACTGATGCAACTTCAATGCAGTACTGTATTTGGCATTTTGTTTAATGTATGGTACAATGTATAATAAATTTTCCGTAATATAGTTGTAACAGTACATGTCATCTATATTAAAATATCTGTAATACATAATAAATTATATTTTAGTTTTGTG
>JAVKLF010000042.1:8331914-8357409 GCA_034783495.1 Millerichthys robustus
CATCACAGGGCCACATAGAGACAAACAACCATTCACTCTCTCACTCACACCTAGGGACAATTTAGAGTTACCAATTACCAACAGTTGTGTTTTTGGTCTGTGGGAGGAAACCGGAGTACCCGGAGAAAACCCACGTATGCATGGAGAGAACATGTAAACTCAACCCAGAAATGTCCCCCGCCGGGATTTGATCCGGCGACCTACTTGCTGGGAGGCAACAACTGAGCCGCCGTGCCGCCCCAATACTATAACCATCATGGTAAAATATTACTTTCCAAAACTTTTTAAAAACTTTTTGCAAGTTTTATCATGTTGATTTAATAATACCCCAAAAATGTATTTTCTACTGCTACAAACATATAGTTTGACATCAAAATAAATGTTTCCCTCACTGTCTCTCCTGTTCCAGCTGCTCCTCCATTGACTCAATCTTGGCCTCCAGGGCGGCGACGCTGAGCTTGTGTTTGCCTCGGACCGTTCCCTCCAACTCCTCTAACCGGGTCTTCAGCTCCTTGTTCTGCCTCTCCAGCTGCTCTCGAGACACCTCCGCCTTCTGGGCCAGAGTCCTCTCTCCCTGCAGCTGCACAGTCAGAGTCTCCACCTGCGGCGCAAGTGAAGCAAGGGATGAACCGTCACACAGATGAGATGGTTTTAAAAAAGGGACATTTTAGAATGACTGTGTGTGCATCCACCACACCTGTAGAGCTGCCTTCCTGTGTCTCTCCGTCAGAAGTTCCATGTTCGTCTGCTCCTCCTCCAGGTCTTCTTCCAGCTGAGTGATTCGAGCCTCTAACCGCCGCTTCTCTTCAAACAGCACATTCCTGGACAAACACATGATCTTAGTAGTACTAATACAGAAACACAACTAAAGGAACTAATGTGCATGAAATACAAGATAAGAGACACTCACTTTCCGGAGCTGTTGTTGACCATTTCCTCTGACAACTCGTCTCTCTCCTGCTGAGCCTGCTTTTTCTGCCTCTCAGATACAGCCAACTCCTGCACAAAGACACGGGTAAGGAGGTCACATTAGTAAGTACAAAAACTACGGTGACTGTAAAGTATCTTTAGTTTATAAAAGAGTGTTTATGAACTTATATAAAGCGTCATACCTCGGTGAGATGCAGCACCTCTGCTTCTAGTGTTTGTATTTTCTTCTCGCTGTCTTTCAGCTGTGTAATCGCCTCCTCTCGAGATAACTTGGTCTCATCTAGTTCACGGAGAACGTCCTTCATCTGACCCTGTGACGCATTGAAAGGATATTTTAAAATCATGTATGCTGATGCGTACGTAAGTTTACGTACGAGTGCATGCTAACCTGCAGCCTCCGTAGATGCTTGACAGCCTCCTCTTTGCCACGAGTGGCTGCTTCCAAATGGGCCTCGGACTCCTGTAGCTCTGCTTCCAGCTGCTTCTTGGTTGAGGCGGCCTGAGACCTCTGAGTCCTCTCCTCCTCCAAGTGGATCTCCAACTCTCTCACCTGGGAACGTTGACGAGACCGAAAAATAAGTAATTTGATCAAAACGTTAAAAGTAAAAAGTCGTGCCAGTTCTCGCATCTTCACCTGCTTGCTGAGGGCCCTCCTCTTCTCTTCTCCCTTCTCCTCGCTGGTGCTGAGCTCCCTCTCGAACTGAGCTTTAAGCGCCTGCAGGGTGACCTCCAGCCTCAGCCTGGAGTCCTCCGCCTCTGTCAGCTCCTCCTCCAGCTCCTGCGTCTGAGCTCTCAAGCTCTGAGCTTCTGCCTCTAAAGCCCTCCGGGTCCGCTCGAGCTCGTGCACCTGAGAACAGAAGCAGATGAAACGATATGACTCACCGATGAACGAAACTGATAACAAACAACAAAACCAAAAAGCTCCACAAGATCAATTCATACATTTTTGCCAACATCATCCTGCTGGTTTACAAGCTGTTCCATTTCCAGGCGGAGCTGCTTGTTGATCTTCTCCAGCTCGTCTCGTTGGTCCTGGACCTCCTACAGACAGAAACACAAGAAGATTAAAGACCAGAATCACAAATACACGAACAAGCACTGACACTGTTGAATATTTTACCTGCAGGGATCGAGACAGTGACAGACATCTCGTTTCTTTCTCTCGACTGTCTGCTTCTGCTTTGTCTTTCTCCTCAGCCAGACGAGCGCTCACCGCCTTCTCTTCTGCCAGAGACTAAGGGCGGGATGAAGGTAAAATTACAAATTTGAAAATGCAAAAGCTTTATGTGAAGATTTTCTCTGGCCTTCCCTCTCACCTGGTCGAATTTCTTCTGCCTCTTTTCCAGGGCCGTGCAGTTCTGCCTCTCTCTCTGCAGGGCAATCGTCAAGTCCTCTAATTCCTCCCTCAGCCGCTCCCTCTGCCTCTCCACTCGTTCCTTCTCCTCCTCCTTTTGTCGCTCTTTTTGAATGGTGCTGTCCAGCTCCCTCTGCAGCTTCCTGCGCACCTCCTCTCCAACTTCCACCGCCGTGCTCACCTCCTCCGATTGCTTACGAAGCTCCGCGAGCTGCACAAGTTGAACAAAAATGTGGTGGTTGGTCTTTTAGTTGAAAGTAAGAAAAAGCTGAACTTTTTCAAATTCTTATAGGCTGCTGATTTAACCTGCTGAGTGAGCGTTTGGATCTGACGGGACAGCTCTTTGGCTCGTTCTTCCTCCTCTTCGAGCCTTTCCATCAATCCGTTCCTCTCCTCCTCCAGAGCTCGCACCCTTGAGGCCAGGGCCATCTTCTGACGGCTTTCGTCTTGCAGCAGTTCCTGAAAAAGAAAGTAAAGCAAAAGGTCTGGTGACCGAATTGAGGCGTGGGAGTTTCTACAGTAGGATTCTCCAGAAACCACATCCTAAAGTTACACCTGAAATAATCCTGGTGTCTGTGTGCGTTATACCTTTGCATCATGTAATTGACTTTCAAGACTGTTGGCTTCTTTAGAGAGTCGAAGGGATTTGCTGTCGGAGGAAGCTAAACTGCTGGAGAGAGACTCGATTTCACACTGAAAAAAAAAAGAAAAGGAAAAAGAGAGGAATAAATTGTTACTGTAGTCTAAACTAATCTACACAGCTGAACAGCTGTTTGAACAAACAAGGAAGTTAGGATCAACACTGAATATCCTTCCACCTGCAGCTTGTGAACGCGCTCCTCCCTGTCCTCCCTCTCTCTGTCGGCCTGAGACAGACGGGCGTTGAGCTCCTGGAGCTGACTCTCTGCTCGTTTACGGCCCCTCTCGCTGTCCGTGCGACTCGCTTGGAGGCTTTTGATTTCATCCATCATATTCTGCCTTTCTTCCTCCAGCATGGCTTTGGCCTTTTCAAGGGACTGGCGCGCCTGAAGGAGAGGCTCAGTGAGGAACAGTGCATGTTTCCCTGAACGTGTGTGTAGAAAATGTGTGTTTGTTTGTCGTACTCTCTTGCTGTTATCCAGCTGCTCCTGTAGGTTGTCTATGGCAGCGCTGTGTTTCACTCTGAGCTCTGACAGTTGGGCCTCATGGCGGCGAGTCTCCTCTTCTACAGCTCGCTGCAGGTCATTTAGCTCAGCCTCCCGACGAGACCTTTGTAAATTAGGTGAAAATAGTCGATAATAATAAAACTTTTTTTAAGCCTTTCGACACAGGCAGCCTAATTCTTTTAATCTATATTTGCCTTAGCTCTTGCTGTGCAGCTGTGGTGTCCAGGGTGTCCTCCAGCTCAGTTCTGAGAGCTTCCAACTCCTCGCCGAGGTCTCGTTTCTGTTTCTCCGCTCTTTCCCTCATCCCCCGTTCATTCTCCACTTCCTCCTTCAGCTCCGACACTTGAGACAAGGCCTCCCTCAGAGCCCTCTGTGCCTCAGCACGGCGGGCACCTTCTTCCTCCAACCTGACAGACAATGCAGAAACAAACAGACAACATTTAAAAATCCCTCCTACAGTGTTCTTCGATCACACGTCAACTGACACTCACCGGCCCTGCAGGGTGGTTATTTCCTTCTCCTTTTGAGCCAGAGTTCCCCTCAGCTCGGCAGACAGCATGCCCAGGTCCGACAGCTGCTCCTGAGCCTCCAGCGACTCGTTCTCCATCCTCCTCTTCCACTTCTCCTGCTCTAAGCGACCCTGCTCCTCACGCTTCAGACGCTCTGCAAACAGCGACCGAAAGAAAGTGTTAACTCTTCAATCACAAAGTAAACATGCCCTAAAGAAACAGTAACTCATTGGCTGTTCTCCTCTACATGGCTCATAAGTCATGGAGTGATTTACAAGCTGCATTTAAGGGGATTTTAAAACTGGTGATTGAGACCTTACACTTATTCAGAGTTACCAAATCAAATGAGAACTATTGATCTTATATCCAAGAAAATATGGCTTATTTTGAATCAAACTAGCATTTTAAATTATTATTATTATTATCATTATTATTATTATGCATGTTAAAGTCAATTTTAATTTTGTTTTTCAGATTTAATGGACTAGACAAATACACTGAGTTCTGAGCAAAAGACGATACTGAATCCAAGCTTTACCCTCTAGGTCAGCGATGACGGCCTCCTGTTTGTTCTTAAGTTTATTGAGGCTTTTAGTCTTCTCTTCCTCCTCCGTCAGTTGATCCGTCACCTCACTCAGATGCTCCTCCAGCAGCTTTTTTTCCTGCGCAGAGAAAAAGAAGCAACGTGTTAGGAAAAAAAAACATGTATGCAACAAATGCAAATAGTGTCAACGTTTTAGCGTGGAGTCCACCTTGGCGAGTCGGTCTCTCTGTTCCACAGCAGTCAGCAGTTCGGCCTCCAGACTCTTCACTTTCGTCTCCAAGCTAACCTTCTCCAATAGGAGGCGCTGTTTGGCACTTTCTTCCTCCTCTAGCTGCTCCTCAAGGTCCTGAAACCCCGCCCCCACCACATATGTTTCTTTAAGCGCCACGTCAAGCCACAGTCCACACACTGTACTAACTATAAAGTAATGTCCCAAACCTTAACAGCACATCTCCCTGTTTACCTGTATGTTCTGCTGCATCCTCTTCTTGTCGTTGGCCAGCTGTGTACCTCTCTCCTCCTCCTCCACCAGTCGACTCTCCATCTCGCTCAGAACTTCCTCCAGCTCCTGCTTCCGGTTGGCTAACCTGGACCGCATCTCCTCCGCCTCTGCGAACAGCTCGGCCTCTGCCTGCAGCTGGTCAGTCAGCACCGCCTTCTCTTCAATCAGCTGAATGTGACAGAGGGAGTCGGAGGAAGCGTGATGAAGGCATGATTCAGAGTTAAAAGATTTTTTCAAAATTTAAAAAAAGACATTTTGAAAAGAGGAGAACAGACGGCAAAACAAAGCAAGTTTCGTTTACTTGAGCGTGTTTCTTGTCCAGATCGACGTACTCTTGTTCCATTTTGGTGAGTTTCTCGCTGGCCTTCAGAAGTGCAGACTCTCTGGCCTGAATTTCCTCGTCCTGTCGACTCACCTGCAGCAACGGCTTCACCTGGTTGGCACGAAACAAAAACCATAGTGTTTAGTTATAAATCAGAAGAAACAAACAACACTCATCAAGCATAATCAGCTGAGTTGTAATAATAATCCTGTGCACCTTAGTGAACAGCCGCCACCACTGCCAGTTTCTGAGTTTGAGGTAAGCGTAACAGTTCCTCTGCATCACCCTCAGAGCGCTCAGCTGCTGCTGCTTCTTCAAAAAGGCTCTGAGGCAAGACAAAATAGCCACGATAAATAAAAAAACCCAATCACATCTCAATTCTGAAACGGCACACTGCACCTCTAAATACAAAAACACATGAAAAACTAGCATGCCTACAAGGAATGCATATCACTCGCTGTTTTGCATGCCAAAGTTTTAAACAAATGTTTTGTGCAATCCATTAGAGCTTAGACTATGTATTGAGAACAATTCCCAGCTACTACCATGTCAAATACCTGTAAAACTGAGTTATATGCACCTTTTGTTTAGTTTGCCACTGTTCATTAGCTGTGGCAACAATCTTGGATAGACACTAAAAAATAATCAGCTTTAAAATGTACTCACAATGATTACTTTGTGGTGGTCTCATTACAATCTGTCTGCTGGTTCATGAGACATTTTGCTAACAAACACAGCCACAAACAGAGGCAAGATCACAGATGTGATCGCCCACCTTTCATGGCAGCAGACGATAACTGAATCGACTGCATCAAGTCTACGAGTGAAAAACACACAACTCCAAGGTTTCCTGTACTCTACTTCCTGTTGGCAGTTAAATTTTTTTGTTTACATGCTTTGAGGAGGGATAATCTAACTCAATCTTAAAATAAATTAATATAAATCAAACTCTATATTCTCTATTTATGATGATATCTTTGCTAAATTGTTCACTAAGGCAAAGTCTTACTTGCGTGCAAGAAATCCCCTGGCAGCGCTCTGGAAGTGTATGATGGTGTCCGTGATCTTCAGGTCTCTCTCCTCCTCCAGGTGTGCCAGAACTCCAGCTCTGAAGAAGACTTTACTCTGACCCACCCTGAACAGGTTAGGATCCAGTTCCAAAGCTCTGATCTGAACAGGGGCAGGGAAGGGGGAAATTATTACCAGTCAACTGATCTCGCGTCTGCTCGGGACGTGATACTTTCTGAAAGGGCTCCCTACCATAAGCTCTGAGGCCTGTTTGCCGTCCATGAAAGTGCGAGGTATAGCATTGGGAGTGAGAATCTCATATCTGGAAGACAGACGTGAGGCTTGGTAAGAGTGAGAGAAAGATTGTGTTGTCTAAGGACCGTACAAACAAGACGATCAACAAACGCTCGCCTCTGTCTGAACTCCTGGAAAGGGATGCGGTTAGGGAATCCCTGTCTGCAGATACGAATCCCCTCCAGAACACCATTACACCTCAGCTGGTCCAAAACAAGATGAGGATCTAATTTACCAGCCTGTGAAAAGTGACAGAGGAAGGACACAAAGAAGAAGACAGAATAAGAGGCCACATTCATGTCTAGTTTACTACATTTTTGTCCCTTTTTCTGCTCATCCAGAAGCCCTGGTCTCACCCTCTTCTCGTGGTTGGGGATAATGCATCGAAGGAAGTTGGGGTTTGTATTTCTGAGCGTGGCCATCAGCTTGGTGAGAGACTCTTTGTAGAGTTGGCCGACAGTTCGAAACATTCCCTTCTTTGTCTTCAGTCCTGCTCCAAAAGCAACGGGCCCACTGCTCTCTCCTGATGACACCTGGTCCAGACCCACGATCCTGTCCACTGAAGGGGAGCAGAAAGCACAGCCTCAGTTTCATCAGCAACATCAGTTGGATGTGATTACAGATTTTCTGTTTAAGTAAATGCCAGCTGACTTCAGTGCTTTGAACAACTAGTGACAAATCAGATGGATTTGGAGCTCGAATGGTTTCAAAGTCAACACCAGCAGCATGTATTTGTGAGGCTGGTAAAATACACACAGGCCTTGTTAGGAAAGCCTTTCAAGATTAATCTGTTAGCTTTGGACAAGTTCAGACAGGCGTGTCAAGTTTGCCTGAAGGAACCAGAATGATTTATTTGACTTTTGACATGACTGTGTTGTGGGTACGATGAGCGATGTGAGGAATTTAAAAGGTGGTAATAAATAACGAGTAACGGGTCTATTTGTGGTCACCTGCTTGTTCATTATCCAATAAATTAAACGTGCAAAACACAGAAAATAACAGAGGTGAATATCATCATCTTGTTCGGGTTTTAACATGGTGAAATTACACAGCAGCTCTGCGCCGTCAGATGCAGTTCCATCAGAAACAGCAGTGTTTCATTTTCCTACCCAGTTTTATTGTTTTATAATGACTATAAGCGGAACAGTTCTCCAAAAATCACTGTAGTAATAAAGTTGTAATAAAATGTAAACAAATCTTTTAGCAATAAATGCAATTAAACTGTGTCTTAAGAGCACATTTCAGGATCACGTTTCTGGTAGTTTTATTTTCTACAACAGCTCAAGCATTCGTTGATTCAAGAACTCTAACCTTTTGTAACCCAGATGTTAAATTAGCTTAGTTAAAACCTTTTTTTATGTTTAATCAACTGTGGCTTTAACATCAAGCACGACACGACACTCAAAGTGATCCTGAATTTTGCTCTTGGGGCTTTTTGAGAACACACGTCTACTTTTCTGTGTCTAAAAACAAGAGAGAGGCTCTACTTCTGTCTATACTGCAAAAGCATGACCACACAATCACAAAACTCATCCTAAAAGCCACAACTAGTCAAAAGAGAAATTAGAGAACAACGGAGCAACACGGTAACCGTGACAGGACAAATAATTAAAAAGGAAAGAGACAAAAAACACACCTTCATACAAACAGTGCAGGCACAAATCAAAAGGGTAAACCAGAGAGTGAAGAAAGTAGAAATAAACCTACTGTCTGAGCCATTAGTCTGTAGTGTGGCATAGGAGTCAAAGAAGTACACACGAGGAAGAGTTTGAATATCTGATGCAGGGAAAAAGAGAGAACAGCAAGGAAGATCAGAGGGAAGGAAAGGAGAGGCCCAAGTGTGCACCAAGTTAGTGCAAAGGGGAAAAAAGCAAACAGGTAGAAAACAAGATGGAGGAAGAACAGAAAACACATCAAAGCAGAAAGCAAAACCAAAAAAATAATAATAACAAAGTGGGGGAAGAAGAGGTGCAGCAAAGTTATTACATTTTACACCAGAATATTGTTTCATGAATCACACTTGGCAAAACAACAATGAAAACATTCCATAAAAAGTCAAACGGAACATTATTCATAGTCAATCAAGTTTGAAAGTGTAACGATGACAGCGGTGCTCTCACCCTCCTTCCACAGCTCAGACACAAAGTGATCAGACGACTGATGGAGAAGAGACGCCACGTTGTCATTCAGAGGATCCATGTTCTTCACTAACCAATCATCTGCCTTATAGTCCACCTGGGGGAGAGGGCGTGAGGGAAGACAAACAGGTGGGAAGCAACATTACTGAAGATTTTGCCTGAAGATTAGTTTAAAATGAACATCATTTAGCGGTAGAAACTGGCAGGATACCTTTCCAGCATAGTGTATAATAGAGAAGTCAGCTTCCCCACGTGGCTGCTTCGATTTGAAGAATTTTGGATGTTTGCTTTGCTCAGCAGAAAGCTTATCCACAAACGTGCGGTCTGTTGCCCGGGGGAACCAGCACTCTTCATCCAGCAAAGCCAGAACACCAGGTGGATGGGCCTGATAAGAAGCAGCAAAATTTAAATCTAAAATGTAGATTTTTTTGCATAAAATTTGCCATTATGTATATTCTCATCACTTGTGTCTGTTTTGGTGTATGGTACGTACCGGTCTCTCAATGAGGTCAATGCAAGGTTGCAGGTCCAGACCAAAGTCAATGAAGTTCCACTCGATGCCCTCCCTCTGGTACTCCTCCTGCTCCAGGATGAACATGGTGTGGTTGAACAGCTGCTGCAGCTTCTCGTTAGTGTAGTTGATGCACAGCTGCTCAAAGGAGTTCAGCTGCCGAGGAGAGAGTTAAGAAACGCAAACAATGATTCATTAAATGTAAACTTTGAACGGACTCACATGTTTGCTTAACTAAATGAAGCGTGTCCTGTTTGACAAAGATATACTATTTTATGACAAACTGAAAAAATACTGGAGCGCACAGAAGTCAGGG
Source organism: Millerichthys robustus (assembly GCA_034783495.1). Taxonomy (NCBI): domain Eukaryota; kingdom Metazoa; phylum Chordata; class Actinopteri; order Cyprinodontiformes; family Rivulidae; genus Millerichthys; species Millerichthys robustus. The sequence continues at coordinate 8,341,488 of JAVKLF010000042.1, forward strand.
GTGTCTGACCCTGGCCTTGCAGGGCCACCGTCTCGCATGTTTTAGAGGTTTCTCTGCACCTGATTTGAACAAATGAGTGAGAAACAAGCTTCTCCAGAACTTGAAGAGGTAAACCACTCACTAAATCAAGTGTGTTAGAGCAGGGAAACAAGTAAAACATGCAGGACAGAGGCCCACCAGGACCAGGATTTGACACCCCAGGACAAAAGTATTTGGCTACATTTGTTAATTGTTGAATTCAGGCGTTTCAGTCAGGGTTTATGATAGGACCACTATCTCTATTGATCACACCACAGCAATGCAACACGATGGGGAAGACCAACACGGAGTGTGCCGCATGCCCAAAACAAGGACTATAAAGACATAGTTTGATGTGTTCTGTGTGAAAGAATGTGACTAGCTCCAAACCAGCACCTTTTGGATGAACCAGAATGGAGATCTTCTCATCCAACACCATTAATTCTCTACATAATGAAATGGACTCAAACTGTCAAAAAAAACCTTGTGGAAATCCTTCAGAGAAGAGTGAAAGCAGTTATAGCTGCAAAAGCTGCACACAGTTCTTGTTGATGTGAGGGTCAGATGTGGCCAATTAATCAAGCTAGAAAGACATAAACTCACCTGGAAGATCTCAAACCCAGCAATATCCAGGATGCCTATGAAAGAGGCTCCCTGTCTCTGTCTGCGGTCAAGAGCTCTGTTGATCCTGTGAACCAGCCATCGGAACAGACGTTCATACGTCGCCTTCGCCAAAGCCTCAATAGCAAAGTCAGCCTAGAAGATGAGATATACAGTTACTAACCACTCTTAAACTTTTCGTGTTTCTCTTGTTTGTCTGGATAGACACAAATGTCTTTAAATAAGTCCTACTTGTTCTTTCGTCTGGGCCTTCTGCACGTATTCTCTCCCCACTTTGATCCTCGGTGTGAGGATGGCACGGGTGAACTCCAGCACGTTGATGCCCAGCAGATGGCACAGTTTCTGAGCAGCTGTGTTATCGGGCATAGAGGCCTGGTCGTGATTCTTCTCCTTCATGAAGGATATGTTTCCAAACTGGAGTACAGCAGAGATCACCTTCAGCATGGCTGAGGAGAGGCGGGACCAGAGAGGAAGCAGAGGTTATTTACTGCCAGAATCAAATATGTCGACAGCGTTTTCTTTCATCCTCTCTCTTACACACTGACTCCTCTGGGGTGAAGCCCATTATGGCCATGGAGTCCATAGTCTGGGTGAAATTCTCGGAATCACTCTGACCAGGAACAGGGACGGAGCCTCTAGTGAGGAAACGATACTCATCAGCATTTCCAAGAAGCAAGTCCGCTACGAAAGATAAAAGAAGAACATTTAAACACCAAAGATTCCTTCATTATATTTAATCCAAGGTGCCACTTAAATACTTCTTCTCACCTCTAGTTTCCTCTGAAGCTCCACATAACAACTGATAAAAGATATGAAAGGTCCTCTCATCCTTGGCCTGACGGATGGCTCGGGACTTTTCAAGGAGGTCTGAATTTTTCATGGTTATGAAAACTAACAGCAAAAACTTAACATATAGCAAAAACTAATATCTATGCCTTTAAAAATACACACATATCCACTGAGCTCTACATATAGACTTTGACAGTGTTGCATATAACACAAGTTACATGTGAAGCACAAAAGGATACAGGTCTCAATGTTGGCACCAACAATATATCCTGCCACGTCAAAATTAATGCGGATAAATTTACCCTAAAACAAAACCAAAAAAGATGTGGGTTATTGTTTAAGCTATTTAAACCCCTCGTTATGGGTTTATAGCAGTTTGTTCAGCAGCGACTCTTACAAATCTGGACGAGTTGTCGTTTTTAACAGTCTTGGCGTTGCCGAAGGCCTCCAGGATGGGGTTGGCCTGCAGCAGCTGTCTCTCCAGCTCCCCCTGAAACACAGCAGGGTCCAATTACTTTCAGAGTATCACTGACACAAAAGCTACAATCATAGGGAAACCCTGAAACTAAAATTCACCCTTTTTAATACTGCTGTACCATGTAAAATGCCCAAAAATGCATGACTCATTGCTGAAAAGCAATGACGTCACACGATGCATTTCATGGCACAAAACAGATTTTGCAGCAATCATTTCTAGCTTGAAAGACACGACTACTGCATCCATCATGCTGAACTGTTTTAAATAATTTAAAATTTAGACCTGTGTTTCTTTACTAAAAGACATACAAATAAAGACTCGGTTGAGTCTTTATTTATTGTTGTTAAACAGCAGCTTTGCTACACAAACAACACTCCTGCTGATTTCAGCAAGCTGCAAGCAGAGTTTATATAATACAGCTAGAGTGAGTCTATTCTGTACACTGTTAGCCTATGTGACATCATGGAGAGGCAAAAATGGCTACCAAACAGGGCAACAGCTCACGGTTGTCATAGCAACTGTTTGATTAACATCAAGCCTGACTGAACCTGTGTCACAAATTTTTTGTAATATTTTTACAATAAAGTAATATAATTGATAAATGTGTTCATTTGATTCAACAATCATGTAAAAGATGATATGTAAGGAAATGTATAATTTATACGTAATGATAATCTAAACCAGACCTAGGGTCAGTCAATAACTTATTTCAGCTAGTTGAAAAATTAGAACTTCAACTAATAAAGTATATTTATTATTTTTACTTGTCATAAATAACAATTAACAAGTACCAGTCAACAGGTTTGTCCAACAGAAATCTAAAACTAATCAAATATACCTAGTACAATAAGTAACGAAATTTGTGTTTGGTAAATAATTTTTTTGTTAATGCTTCTTGGCAATAAATCTTAATGCCCGCACCTGATTGTCGGCACCTGGAGGTACCAGAAGCTCAAAACTCAAAAGTGTCATTAGCAACAACAAAATAAGCTGTTTGGCAGAGAAGATGCACCATATACTCAGTTCCACTGCTCATCTTACAAATGCATGTTCCTTATAAATGTGACACCATCTGCTTACTTATCTTCTGTTGTTACATCCATAACACACACAGCTGTCTGACATTTCTTTCTACATTAGGTCAGAGGTCCACAACATTGTTCCTCATGACCCACTGTCCTGGATGTTTTAGATGTTTTCCTGCTTCAACACACCGAAATGAGATTGATGAGTGATTGACAGGCATCTGCTAAACTTGAAGACCCTCTGGGTAGGTCATTTATTTATTTGAATCAGGAATGCTGACGTAGGGAAACAGCAAAAATCTGCAGGGCATTGAGTCAGTGAAGTGAAGACCTCTGCATTAGATAGCTCTTATACACTCTAATATGTTAATATTTTCAATAATATGATCATTTTTAGTTTTTACGGGTTTTACATTATCAGCCCTTATTGTTCACTATTTTGCCAATATATACAGTAATGCTAAATCTAGTCTGGTTAGCGCCGCCGCTGCTACAGTAGATCACACAGTCACATGATCACGACTCACGCCAGCTGTTCTATATAACTCCATGGGTGTAATGCATTACTGCAGTTGCCAGTAATACATCCTCATGTTGCCAGTGCAGCAGATGTCGATGCAGCAAAATATGGACACCAACAAAGCCTTGATACAAAAAAAATGCTTATAATTAAAAATAAAAACAATCAGGATATGTCTGTCAGTCAACAATGAGGGCAGACAAACACGGAAATCAAGAGGTGAGCAGTTTTATAGAGACAAAACACAAAGCAGTTAAAGCCAAATCATGAAATATGTTTGTTTCACCCCTGACCCATTCACTCCTTTTCATAGCAGGCACCCTTCAAAATTTAACATATTTCTGTGGCTTTCAGAAGAGAAATCAACTCTTCACCCACAGAACCAGAAAAAATACATATAGAAAAAAAAAAGACTAGAAAACTAGACCCGCAGATCACCAAGAGTTGATCAGATAAAAGTCAAAAAGAAAAGGAAAACACACCAAGGATATGATGCTTATATTTTACAGGGATTTATAAACTAAAAAATGTTGTTTCCCAGATGAAAATATTCTAAATACTTTTATACTCACATATTGTAAACTCTGGAGAATTGTTGAAACAAATGAAGTTTTTGATGGGAGGGTTTACAGATAGGTGAAGGTATGAGTGGGATAAAAAAAAGAAGACAAATAAGAAAACAGCAACAACAAAGAATTACAACATGTAAATGTTAAATATACGGCACAAAACTTAATGAGGAGAAACATCAGTAGAGACGGTAAAAAGGTTACTGTGCTGAGTTAGTTAGGCTCATTGTGGGGTTCAGGAAGCAGAAAATAGGACAGAAAAAAGAAAAGGACGGGGCAGCAGAACAGAGCAAACTCACCTTATTCACCAGAGTGCTGCCTCTCGTTAAAGACCTCGTACCATCCATCTGAACAGGACGGCGCAGAAAGAAGAAAATGAAGGAAGGAAAGCAAAAAACAGCAGAATGGTAAGAAATAAGAGGAAGCATAGAATAAAGGAAAAACAGAGGAACCCCACTTAGAGCTAAATCTATGAAAAGCTCAAATTGTAACAAAACTGAGCATTAGTCAGAATAAGGTCTACTGAAACCTAACTGTGTTTAAGGAAATACTAGATTTTAGAGAACTGTTTTCACCTCCTTTACACCAGAGTCTTAAGACGAATTCTAAAAGCTTTATGTCTTGTGTTTACCATTTGTCACATAAAAATCAAGGAACAAAACTCAAATCAAAAAAAGAAAAATCTTTAAATAGTGAAAAATCAACAGAAAATGAAATCAATCAAATCTGGCTTGTTGGTAACCCCTGCTCCAACATACCTGTACAGGTTCCTTGTTTTTACCCGTAGTGCCACCTTTATGGGAAGAGGCCACATGAGCCAAATACTGGATGACTTTCTTAGTGTTTTCTGTCTTTCCAGCTCCAGACTCGCCTCTGGAAGAGACACAAAACTATGTCAAGCACACAAAGACGCACAACAAAACCCCTGAGGGTCAAAATGGTCAACCTTACAACATATGGTGATTTTAGAGGGAGAGAACACACACACACACACACTCAACAAAAAGTGGCCAAACACATATTCGTCACAACAATAAACACAGAGACACGATAAGGCCACAAGTCTAAACATAATGCAAGTGTGGAAGAATACAGTCTGTGCTGGTGTTGTTGGTTTTGGACCAAGAAGAATGAAAAGAAATGAACAAAAATAGCTCGAGTAAACGGGTCTAAAGAGCGATCCTTGACAATGACAGGAAGATTATGGCAGGAAGACATGAATGTAAAGTCCACAGGCAAGTATGAAGGCAGACAAATGATGAGTGCAGACAGACGGCAGCTAAAGGTTGACCTCTGACTTTTTCATTATGTCTGGTTGAGTTGTTTTTCACATATTTTACACAGGCTCAAGTAGGATTTATATGTGATCAAGAAATGTTCCGGACCAAGTAAAAACTTGAAAATGCCTCCAATAATATTTTTATGGAAAAATGCCATTTTGTCCAGATCAGTTGATTCCAATTCTTAACATCAAAGTTTTAAACACATATCTTGTGTGATCAGTTAGCTTTCAAAGTATACACTGGGGATCAGGCTCAGCTGTCACCACACTAAAATTTAGCTCAATATCTACAAAATTATTTAAGTTGTAGACATCTTGGTGTTTGCTAAGATCATTGTGCTGTGGCAGCCATCTTGAATTGGGTTGACGCCAAAAGTAAATCAGATGGAGACGTACCTCTACTGATTACTTTTTGAAAGTTGTATTAAAATGTGTTCGTCTATTCATAACGGTACACACAAAGGAACACACGTGCATGCACACAGAACGATTAAAGCACCACCTTCACCTTAGGCAGCAGGTGATAACAACAGTAAACATTTACTGAGTCAACCAAAACGTCACAGACTGGTCCGGATTTTTCCAGATATTACTTTAAGATGCATGCAGGTCCTATTAGTTGCAAATGACAACAAATCTGAATGAATCAAACACTTTTAGAGACACTCCCAAACCCTTTGTGTGAAGCTTACAGAAATACTCCTAATTCCAAAGGAGAACGCGTTAACACACAGACACACAGACTGCTCAGGGAATGTTACTCACGTGCAGAGGATTGACTGATCTTCTCTGTCTGTGGAAAAGAAAAACACAATAAGACTCCGGGTTTGACACAAACGGTTTAAAGACACTGCTTCTGAATTTTAGCTTGGTAAAGTGGCAATGCAATATAGTTTTGTTGGTGTTCATCAGAGGTTGTATTTAACTTATTTACAGTCAGGTGAGGACCAGTTGTGTTTTAATTTTTTTTCCTGATATAAGACTAAAAGAGGAGGTACTTTTTAACCATGACTAAGCAGCTGAATGTATAAACTCCACTGCTCCTGCGTTTAAATGTATGTTCTGTCACACATTTGTGCTGGAAGAGAGAACTAACACCTAAACTGGTCTCTCCAGGCTGCCAAACCACACAACTCTGGTAGTCAATGGGTGGACACGGCTTGTAACGCAGGTGGTATTTGCTTGTTCAGATTCTCACGCGTTCACGGTAGAAGGAATTCATACTGGTCCTGCAGGTTGAATCACTGCGGGAACACACCTACAGTCGTTACCACTGCTGAGCCCCCTCGGGGATGGCAGCTGAAGACACACGGCCTCATCTGTCCCGTCTTATTATTCCACGTAGACACGCAGAGGCAGAAGAGTTGCACAATCAACTTTTAACTGCTTCTAAAATGTTTGCTGGGAACTGCGGGTGTCTGGTTTCATGAAGTCAGCCAGGGCACTGATGAGAAATATTTGTCATGTGTTGCTACAAGCATGTGACTCACGCATCAAATGTACAATTAGTTACATCACTGGATGTGAGTTGTGTTTCGAGGAGTGTCGCGCCTACAGACCTCAGTTGTGAAAAAGCAATCTTGCCTTTCTGTTCTCACTGTTCATGATAATCACACATTAAGTAAATGACACGCCTTCTAAAAGCATTCGTGACGAGGCTTTAGTGACCAAAGATCACGGAACTCACAGAGTACCAAAGTGAGCTGATATGGACTGTCTGAGATAGCTACAGACTTAAGAGTCAGTCACAGGTCGAGTAGTGTTGCTTACCTTGCAGCATGCTGCGATAGGCCGCCTCTGATATGGCGTAGATATGCGGAGGCATCTCGTGGCGTTTTTTGCCTCGGTACATCTCTACAATGGACTCTGTATAGATCGGTAGGTTCTTGTAAGGATTCACCACCACGCAGAACAACCCTGAATATGTCTGAAACATAAAAGGACACAGATGTTCACTGACTTTTTTATGTTAAGCTTAAGTTTACAGTAAAAAAGAAATCTAATAAAAACACTTATACTAGGTATATGCTTTTGAAAATGTTTCATGTTTTTACCTTACATCTTTTGTTTGGTAAATGCAGCAGTAAAATTGCCTTTCTTTAAAAAAGACCAAAGTTCAACGGTTATTGAAGTGGCATTCTGTGGAAAGATTATGAACAATAAATATCTTACCTGTTGTACATGGCTCTTTAAATGCTTGTAGTTTGGAGAAATAGTTTAATTTTGACCAGATTGTCAAACTAAGAGATCAGAATAAGGCTACGAAAACAACTCTAATCTCAGATTGAAGATGAGGTTAAGGTTTATAAAATATTTATTCTATAAAATGCCATGAAAAATACAGAGAATAATAGTTTTGTAAGACGGCAGCAATTCCCTTTGATTTTGACCTTGCTCAGACTGGCTGTCAGCTCAAAATTAAACTCTATTCCTGTAAAAGAAGTTTATTCCAGGAGCTATCTACAAAAGTTTAGATATCAATTGTTCAAACCGTTTTATAGAACCCCACTTCAAAAGATTTAAACTATGTATTTGATTCTTATAAAGCCAAATTCTAAAATTGGGGGGAAAAAGCATGTGTTTAAACAAGAAAAAAAACATATCACGGAGAGGCGTTTCAGACAGGTCATACTTCTGGAGGCTATTTGTTCAAAGTAAACACAAAGTTTAATCCTCGAGTGATTAATGTGTCTGAGTGAAGGGATCATAATTGGCATGTTCTCTCTTGTTTCAGATTATTACTTTTAATGTCAAAAGGTGTAAAACCATACAGCATGAATCCTTCTACTCCCTACTCCTACTAGCTGTGTCAGAGCTCTAAAATGTATATTACCAGTTTGACCTTTACTCCACAAGCAATAAGAACAACATTATCGACTCTTTTCCTGATTGCATAGCTGTGATTAAACTTACTTAGGATAAAAAAGCAGCACGTTCCCAATTCCATACTACTAACCTTTACAAAAATATTCACGATTATGCTTATTTTCTGAAGATGCTTGATTTAAATACATCGATAACATCTACAGAGATGATTCATCTAGAAAAAGAAAAAGGAAGTAAATGTGTTTATCAGTACCACTAATGCTTTTATTATGCATTCCAGGTGTAGTGAAAGTCTAAAACCTGCGAACACTACCACTATCTTATCTCACATTTTGTATGCCTCTCTACGGTATGCAAATAGTCTTTGTTTGCTCTTCACGGTCATCTCTCAGGTCTACTGCTCGGCTACATCCAATATTCACCCCATTAAACAGAAGTTTAAAATGATGTTCCGTATCTTCGGACTATAATGCGCACTTAAAATCCTTTAATTTTCTCAAAAATCAACAGTGCGTCTTATAATCCCGTGTGCCTAATGTAATAATTCTGGTTGTGCTTACTGACCTTGAACCGAATCTATGTGGCACACGGTGCTCAAAATGTTTTAGTATGACTTTAGTAAGCTACGAAGCTGCACCGCTTGATGGATTGTCGGAGCATTACAGCTACAGTAGTCAGGAGCCTTGCGGGGTAATATATACTGTGTTTCAAAGTAATATTATGATGGATTTGTGGAAGATGAATGAATTGAAAAGTGAGTGTAGTGTTTTGTATTTTATGTGTTACAACTGAACAACGTTGAGAGTTATTGTGAATGAGTTGAATGACGTTTGACTTATCTGACTTTTCCCCCCGCTTAATGCGCCTTCTAGTCTGAATAATACGGTATTCATTACCTTACCACTGTTCTGATTGCACATGCTATCCCTGTGTATCTGTTCTTTACACTATGGTCTCTTGTATCTTTGCAGCTGAAACTGAAATCCTCCCTGCTGCCGCCCCACACAGCTTTGTAATCCAACTCCTTACTTCTGTTACCAGCTTGTAACAGGTACTAAAGAAAAAGCTGCTGTGCTCAAGAGCAACACATCCCAGTCTGCGCACAGGTGTGTTGTGTTAAAATTAGTGTTTTCGATTTAATGCATCGATCAGCTTTTCCTCTTGTCGTGTTCTCAGAGTTTGGTGTTTTCGTGCACTCACATAGATGAGGCCGGAGTAATATCGTTCTCTGAGGTTGTGCAGCACGGAGGCTTCGTTCAGGCAGGTGAGGTCGGCCATGTCCTCCACCTTACTGAATCGTGGAGGGTTCATCCGCTGCACCTCCTCCCTGGACAGAGTCAACTTCCTCTGGCTGTCTGTGAGCTCCACCTCCACCTCGTCGCCTCTCTCTTCACGGATGCTGGCCGACTGAGAAAAATAGGACAAAGGACGAGTTTGAATTATTGTCAGAGAGGTGTTTTATCTCCACCACCGATGCTTATAAAATGGCTATAATAGGTGGTCAAGTCCAATACAAGGACACACAACAGTCTAGAAGAAAAACAATGCCTTTCTTTTGGTATTTCCTTGGATTTTGGAGGATGCAAACAAGAAAAAACAATGATGCTTACATTTACTCTGACTTTATTGTAGACAGGAAGTAGACAGGATGTTTCTTTTTTTTGTTTTTGGTCGTATCAAATTCATTTAATCAGTTACATTCTTGAAATTTTACCACCATTCCATTTAGCTGATTAAGTGTTGTAAAAAGATACTGCACTGTAGTCTAAGATCCCAGCAGAGAAACCTTTTCAATCACTACTGTGAATGAAAGCAAGTTTGACTAATAATAAAAAACATCAGAAAGTGAAGCTAAGCATCTTAGGCCCTTTTTACATGAGACTGGTCCCTGGAAATGTTGCTGTTTTTTAATGTTTATTGGGGCGAATGAACAAAATGTACACACATTTACATGGAATCGCTGCAGTAATGTGCCAAGCAGGGTTGCCAAATGGGACACGATAAATTGTTGTAGTGTTGCTTTAAAATATTGTATTTTGATCAAAAGTGTCATAATGAGTGAGGGTCTTGAAAGATAAGGGTAAAACAGTAACTGTGATCATGCTGTAGCTGCATGATCACAGTTACATCCAAACTACTGGACTTAGGATAATGTTGGTTTTGCTCCTACATGCTCCAAAGGGTGAGCAGCACAAAAAAACACTCTGCTGTCTGCAATTTATTGTGATTCTTGGTAGTGTAGAAGAAACTTTAACCTGTGGTCGCCTGTGTGCGCATGAGTGCTTTCACACCAGCGGAGCACTTCATACCTCCACAGAGGGTGTTCCCGAAAAGTTCCACTCTGACACCTGGTTTCAAAAAGAACCACCGTCAGAGACTCCCATCACTGGAGGTGGAAAAACGAGTGTCTGGATCGCAACAAAAATGCGGCGATTTCACTGAAAACCAGCTCTGTGTAAATACTCCCTTAAGCTAGCTTTAGGAGACCGTGAATTTTTCTTTCAGAATAGAATAGAAGTCGAAGGAACGGTGTAGAACATAAATGTTTGTGCTAATTAATTCTGTTGATGTTTAACAACAAAACATAAAAAACTTCTAATCCAATTTTTGTTTCCACAGATTTTAAAGACATTTATTTTAAACGTACTTGAACAAATGTTTGGAGAAAAAAAAAACATTCCGAGTAAGCCTCAGATAGACAGTATAGATAGTGACAGAGGAGAGAAGAGAGGATTTCTTTGTGTTTTTAGTTTTGATAGACAGGAAGTAGAGAACTCTTTCTGACCACACTGCACGTTGCTCTTTCAGCTGCTTAATATGTGCAACACACAAAAACATGAGTGTCTGTGGAGTATATCAGCCCCCCCCCCAGACAAGAGAACATGCTGCTCAGAGTCTAAAACTGCACAATAACATTTAAATGTTAAACACGAGTCCGGGGTTGTGTTTGTTTCTCCATTCTCAGAACATGAATGCAGAAATGAAGTCAGTGTCGCTGCAATGGCCTCCTTAACATTCAGAAGCTGAAGGAGCCTATTGTTCCATTCGTAGAGCTTTTTATGAAACCAATTAGAGACACTCAGAGAGAGGATATCAAATTCAACAAATTTACACCGAAAACATATAATATATAGACAGAGCTAAACAAATTTTTACTATGTCAAAAGCCTTGTAAGGTAGCTACTAGGCCTCACAAAATCCAACAAGATAAGCAACAGCAAAAATAAGGTTTACTGTCACTGGGATAAAAGACTCATAACATAAAAGAACACACAGTCAGACACACCCTTTGCTGCTTTACGTCGCCTGCCTGACACACCTTAAGCTTAGGAAACATACTCGGGGCAAATAATTTACAAAACAATTAACAGATAGTGAAAAGCAGGAATGTTAGAACAGGATGGTAAATAATTGGTTTTAGTCCTGAAAATTGTTTTTTTTTTCTCACAACACCCTGCACAATTTAACACCTTCAGACCTGATGGAGGATAAAAGAACATCAGTGCCAGGTTCCTGAGGGAACTGATGGATCAGGGGGAAGTTCAAGCATCCCCTCTCTGACAGCTCACCTCAAAGCCATGTTTCTCTGACGGCACCCACACCAGCCTCTTTGCTGCCCAGTCGGCCTGGCTGGCTGCAGAGAACGTGGTGGCGTTGGAGGTGGGAGACCCCAACCCCCCACCTGTGGACAGGAAGCGGGTGACATCGTTGACCCCACCCCCTGTTGACCGGATGGACATGGTTCTACTGGCACTGTGAGGAGGAGAGAGCATAGGACAAAACAACAACAACAAAGTGGGTCAGTGAAACTTTCTTATAACCATTTTCACCAAGAGGATGTGTGAGACTGGTACACGCTGATGTGATTTTGTGTCAGAACATCACAGTCTTCGTGCCACCCATGCATGTAGAGCGTTGTAGTAGCACGGAAGTAACACGCAGTCGGTATCCAGCCGAGGATGGGTCAAGGATGGCCTAATTGAGAGATGCGACAGATCGAGAGGAAGACGAGAACGGACGACAAACAAGGAGATTTCTGGGTAAAGGGGTTGGGGGGATGGAGGAACAGCAAGATACATCAAACGACTGAGTAAACCGACATGACAGCAACGCAGGGAGGAGGGAAGTTTTGAAACGGACTGAAATCACAGCAAACTTACAAAAAACAAGTGTTTTATTTTTGATGACTGGCAGAGATAAAAAGAAATAACAATTCACCACAGACCAGTGGAGGCAAAATGCTGAGTCCCCCTAAGGTGCTGGTGTCCTGTGAGAGACGATGTGACAGTTGCTGAAAGTGATTACTGCTCTGACACACGAGAGTAATCTAATCTAGAGTCAAACTGACAGCGTTACCACAACAAAATGTTTTCATTTATTCTGACGACGTCAAACAAATGAAGAGCAGGGATTTTGTGAGAAAACTTCTTATATTGTTGGAAAAGGCGCGCTATCATCATTTCAAAATTCAGGATTAAAGAGTCAAGATTAGTCTTTCACGATGGTAACTGAGTAAGTTTGGGATTTTTGCATCAATGACACAAAAGAGGATTTTAAGAAAGCAATAGGTCAAACATTAAATAAAATAAAATCCACAAGTAATGAAACATACTTATTAGTTTTATTCATGAAATTCTGCTTTCTAAAGTTATCAGTTACAAATTTACTAATGTTGTTGTAAACTGAAAAGAAAATAAGTCTGAATTTCATGCATGAATGATGAGTTAAACAATAAAGTGATAACACGACCAAACTTCATGAAGGGACAAGCGCACACAAAGTCTCCAAAAGTAAGCACAAGCACTGAAGCAAACCTCAGCTTTGATTCAACAGGCAGCCTATTGTCCCGGCTTGTATAAAGAGTGTGTCAGCGATCTTAGTGTCTTTGCAGGTATGTCATCAGGCTTGATTCCTGCTACGCACCTCAGTCTGCTCAGCCTTTCTGCCTGTTCCCAACCCGGCCGTTACCATACCTGTAACTCCAATACAGCTTTGGGCGTGGAGTGAACATGTTCACAAAAGAGCTGCCGCCACCCAGCCAGTCAGTGTGGAAACTATGCAATCCCACAGTAGCATTAAAAAGCCGTAAATCAAATTTTATTTTAAAGGCCAGCTTTTATTTGTATCGAGAAAAGATTAAGACTCTGTGACCATTACAAACTAACATTAGCAAAGCTCTGTTCTTTTGTTGCATGCTGAGTCTGTATGCTCAGATGTTTCCTGTTCTGTCGCTTTTTAGGCAAACATTGCTCTAACAAGAGGGAAATTTCACTTGTCTGGTAGCTATCTTCATCAAACCTCTTTGGTGCTACAGGACTAACGTCAACCGGACAGTTCTTTTTGGGTTTTCTAAATATTTTTAAAAGGAAATTAATAAATAAATAAAGACTGAGCATGTCAGATTTTGAGTAAAAAAAAAACAGTGAAACAATATGACTGGTGACTTCAAGATCTGAAAAGATAAGACCTGTTGTAGAATATATATATATATCGATTTGCTTTTACTCTCAGCAATCACAGACAAGGAGTTTGCCTTATCTGCCACATATCTGCAAAGCATGATGCTGCTGAGCCCCATCCACACACAGAGAAAGACCTGAGGGTTGTCGCAGTACGGCTACCACAGCAAACCCCTGCAGCAGCTGGAGTTGCCAAATTCCGACTCCTCTCCTCCATAGCAACACCCGGCTTCCAGACAATACCTTGTGAGTCTGCACTGAGGTCATTCATTGCGGATGGGGGTCTGCTCTCTGTTCATAATGGGGGGGCGGGGGGTGCCTAACTGCGTGGTTTAAACCAGTGGCGGAGCTGGAGACGCCTTTTTTTTTCTTTTTCCTCAGCTTTGATGCGAAGTGGCACCGATGGGGGCGGGGGGTGATAACTGTGGCATCTGCGCACTGAATGAAGGCGGACACCAGACCAGGGAAAGGTGACTTTATCACGTTAAGCCGCCGGCTGATGTGGTAATTACAGCTGCGGCCGCTGAGATGTACAGATGCGGCGTAAAAACCCCTATAAATATCCGAGCTGAGAACCAGCACTGAAAAAAAAAAGTGACGAGGACGACCACACCTTGAGGAGAAAATATATAACATCTGAGAGCCGCACGCGGCAGACACAACCCCCCTACCCTCCTCCTCCATTCAATTTCGTACCAATTTTAGAATTATAATTGATTAACACAAACAACATACCGCCTTATTATGCCATGTAGTACAATTTTTTTTAATCGTTTGTTTATATCAACCTCGTCACTTTGAAACCTCTCTGTGTAAAAAATCAAACCAATACGAACATAGCCCCCATTTCTAAAGCTCGGCGAGGTTAGCCAGCTCCACTGAAATATGACGCGTTAAAATGATTAACACAAGACATTTTGACTGAGAGTTAGGCTACATTCGGATAAAAGCAATCCAATGTCTCACCTTTATGGTCCGCTCTGGGAATTAGCCGCAGCGTCAGGAGAAATGAGGAGATTTTTTTCTTCTTCTCGGCTATTCCTCTGCCCAGATATAGGTGTGTGTGTGTGTAGCTCACCCGCATATGCGGTTTTTATCATCGCATTGCTCCCCTCAGTCTGCGTGAAGCCGCACACACTCCGCCTCGGTGCGAATAAAAGTGGAGGAGCACTCTGAGGGCAGAACGACGGCTTCAGCGCCCAAAGGACACTTCCTAGTGACGGACCAACCATGTACCACCAAACGGGTTTAGTCGCGAAATGAGTCCAATCGAACGCCGAAAACGAGCCGTAAACCCGCCCTAGATACGCGGCGGCAGCTTTCCGCCCCAAAATGGGCAGAAAATGGCTACAAGGACGAATCGTCTTAACGTCTGCGCTGACGTTGTCATTATTAACCAATGAAAACGAGTAAAAGGTGGGGCTAAAAGTAAGTGACGTTAAAATTAGCGAATGAGAGTGTAGTAGCAGGTGCCGTGCGGCACGCTCGCGCTGGAGTAGGGAGATTTGTCCGGCCTTTGTTTACCTCCGGTCTCTGTGGGGTTTGCAATCACTGATCTGGGATCTGATTTGTTCGATTTAATCTAAGAAGCAGTTAACATAGTTTGTTTGGAATGATCTGACCACAGACACGTGATTCAGATCATCACTCATAGTCCCCGTAAATCTCGACAGTTTAAGTGACTAAAAATAATAATGCAACGTATTTGCTAAATAGCCTATTCAAAATAAAACATTTTTAAGTGTACATTACTTATAGTGGTATAAAGTTTTGACATTATACGTAAAGCTAAAGTTATTTCAGTAGTCATTGCTTTTATTTTGACAAAAGGCGAAATTGTTTTGTTTTTTTAAGTATTTCTATAGCTACCAAATAATCGAATATGAAGACAATTCTGTCACTCTGAAGAAAAAAGATGTTCTAATCCACAATTATGGAATACACTACTGTCTCAAAATATCTGATCATATTTATGAGGTAATATTTTAAGATTTATTATCTCTTATTTATGAGAAATAAGTCATACTCTTAAGGTAACACCATATATATTGGATCAAATATCATAAGTCATATTTTTGAGAGACAACATCATCCTTGTGAGATGCTTTGTCATATTTATAGACATTATCTCGTAACTATGAGAAGCTAAGTCATAAATTTAAACTGCTGTAATCATTTAAATTAGCATTTTATAATTATGAAATCATATCAAATAAGTCACAACTATAATATACAATTTCATAATTACAAGATGCGTATACGATTTAGAGTCATGCTGTTGAGCTCATATGACAAAAATCCTATTTTTGAGATAGTATGTTTTAAAATATGAGAT
>JAVKLF010000042.1:8399905-8415995 GCA_034783495.1 Millerichthys robustus
TCAAACTAAGAAATAAAATATCATTTACCAATATTTAAATAATGAATACAAGACAAGATGTAGACGTGTGACACAGACTGAGTCGTCTTAGCAGTTAGCGTTAGCTTCCACTAATCCTTTTTTATTTGTTTAGGGTTAAGATTCCTGTGTAGTGGATTAGTGGTTAGGGAACCTAACTTTTTGTTTAGCTGAGCCCATCACTGCTAAAGATTAAATCTAACTGATTAAAACAATAGTAGGACAAACATTTCAGCTTAAAATTGATAATCGGATAATAACAAATAATCTGCTAGAAAAATTAAATACAAGAATTGTATTTAAAAAATTGTATTGATGCGTGACTCTTAGAAAATCAGGTTTATTGACATAGTTTAATTATTTCTATAACTATCGTGAACATTTGATTCTGTACATATCAGAGCTGTTGTACAAAAATTAAATGTGTTAATAACAATTGCGTGACGGTGTTGGTGAGCTCTGCATCAGGTTAGGTGGGTTGGGAAAATATGATTATGTCAGCAAAAAAATATATATATAGACTGAATTCTCACTTTTATAGAAATGACAACAAAGTACCCGTGGATAATCTAAACGTTTAAGCTGTTTAAAAGTAAACCGACTGGCAGTCAAGTGTGGCGAACGGAGTGAAAAGTTAAAAACAACGAAACGTACCTTCTTGTGGCTTCTGAAGATGTTCCACTGAGATAATATTTTGCATACATAAGTCACATAAGTATAGATGCTGTTAGAATCTTCATCGTTCTGCCTAAAAACCACAAGTGTTTTCCGCAAACACCATCTGCAAAAATACAACTTAGAGGTAAAAGTTCAAGGGAAAGCTGCGTTTCTGCTCAGAGGTGCTGATGAAGAACATAAATCACTTCTAATGTTTTTAATTGTTACACATTTCTTTAAAGATATGGTGAAACTTTTACATCTGCTCCTTTTTTCTCTCTAACCTCTTACAAATCCTTTATGCTGTTTCTGTTTTCTTCTAGGTTCGTGGAGAATATTCTCACCACCTTAATCAGATGGGTTCTGTATTGCCAACACAACAAGGTACAAAACAACTCGTATCTTAAGACCAACCCGAGCTGAGTATCAGTTTAAAAACCTCTTAATTATTGAGACAATGTTTTTCATGTTTTGTTTATGTTGTCACAAACAGATGTCTGTCATTTTGAATATGGCCAGGACAGAATTATTCATCCAAATTAATTTTTCGACTTGTAAGTGGCAAAAATAGCTGGCAAAAATGTAGCTAAATGCAGATTTTACACAGGCTGCTTGGCCACTTTTATACTTTTGCATACTTGCAGGAAAAAATAGTCAAAATGCATTCTGGGAGATGTATGGGAGCTTGTTTTGAGACTTTAATAAAGGGCTGTTCAGGGGGCCACAGTTACTCACAGCCAACAGCTCAGGGTCCAGAAATGTATTAGTAGTATACCTTTTAAATTTATTGTATTGAACCGTAAATTTTAAGTTCACAGTTTACTTAAAACCTATTTTTATATCAAATTACGCACAAAAATTGTGTGGGGGTACACGGCCTAGGTAGTGGGCCGAACAGAATTTATGGCCTGCGGGCCTAGAGTTTGACCTATCGTCTAAATGGTGTAGACTAGCGTCTTACAACTTGATAGAAAAAATTATATATATATATATACTGGTATTTATATATTTATTATTATGAATTCAAGTATTTAGAATTTACTTAGTTGAGGTTATAATCAATCTGCAGTAGCGTGCCTTAACATGTCCTGCTCCTGTTCCCCAGGCTTCACCCAGCCTACAGCAGTAAACAGCTTGCCCCCTTCGTCTCCTCACTTCTCTCCACCTGGCTACCAGAAACACTACGCCATACCTGTGCCGCCACCACCTAAGCCGTTACCGCCGCCGCCACCTTTTCCCGTACTACCCCCTGTACCTCCCGTGGCTCCCGCAGATGTGGCTTCTCAGTATCCTGTACGCCCAGGCTCTGCTCCGACTGTGGCCCCTGCACCAGACGCTCTGCAACAGGCAGGAACAACCTTTAATTTATCCCATTATCAGTCTGATAATTAAAACCGAATGACAAGTGTTCATTCAGACACTTTTTTAAGGTGTAGAAGAATGTTAAATTCAGGATAAATTTGAAATAAATAACCAGCTGCTGATGTTTGGCTCCTCCTGCGCGCAGACTCTTCCTCCAGGACCGTTTCCTCCCTCCACTGCAGCACCAACCAAAGCTCCGCCTCCCGCCTGCCCGACCAACCAGCCGCAGAAAAGACGCTTCACAGAGGAGGTACCAGACGAGAGGGACAGCGGCCTGTTTGGTTATCAGGTAACGAAAATGTTCTTTTATGTCCTAGTTTTTTTGTGATTCTTTTTCCCCCACCCCTGTTTTTTTTCCCCCCAAATTCACTGTCGGAGTTCAAAGACCCAAACATGGACTGGTTTAATTTTCAGCCTAACATTTCATCCTTCATTCATTCAAAAGCTGTTTGTAGCTCGACTGATGCATGCTGTTTTCTGGTTAGACTCGTTAACGGTTTACTCACGTGTTTCTTCTTCTATCGTGGGTTTTCAAAAAGACATGTTTTTGGAGACTTTTTAAGTTTCTCTCAGAAGAGGTTCGGAACATGGTTAATATCTTTTTATAGGCATATTATTTAATGTGAAGGTGTCAGGACAGGGCTTTAGAGGAGGATGTCTGCTAATCGTGGCTGTGTGTTTTTCTGCTCATAGCATGGACCCATTCATATGACTAATTTAGGTGCAGGCTTCTCAGTGGGCAGCACAGAGACTACAAGACCCCCACCAACGAGTTCCCCTGGCCAGGCGAGTGAGAGGGACTGGTATGTAGTTAATCATAATTTTAAAAAAATAAGTGTTGAGTATTAACATTGTTACATCGACGGCAGGTGATTCACAGTCACTTTGTGTTTTCCAGTCGTCAGCTAATGCCCCCGCCGCTGTCCGTCCCTGTTAACGGTGTGAGACCCAGGATAGACGAGAGGAGGGCACCACAAGGCCCTGTGGGTAAGGGCGTTTTCCTGTGGGCTGACACCCCCCCGATCCTCACGTCATGCCTCTGAGCCGCGACCTTAAATAGGATTTGCCTCCGTTTACTCTCCCGTAATATAGAGATTAGGAGTCCGAGTCTTTTCCCAGAACACTACAGTGAGGTTTATTTTAAGCAATTTGTGTGTCACATAAATCCAGCAAATGAATTAAAATAGACAGTTGGAGCATTAAAAAAAAGGGATTTTATTTCGATTGGTGGAACTCAAAACGTTCAGCTTGAACTGTTTGCTTTTTACGATCCGAAAGACTCGGCAGATGTGACCAGATCTGGACTTACAACGTGACACCTGTCGAGTCTTCATCAGTCATGTGATTAAATCAAGTACGCCTTGCCGTTGCGTTCTGATGACATCGTCAGCATGGCTTGTTTGTGTTTTTTTGTCTTTTTTTGCTAACAAGAATTTTCCCTGTTTTTTGTGTGTTTTCTTTTCTCTGTTTTTCTTCTCTTCCATGTGTCTCTGGGGCTGGTGATGCTGGATTCTGGTTGGGGGCGGGGTTTGACCCGATCTGTGACGCTCTCCTTCCGCTCGATTGGACGGCCCTTACACGAACGGCTGCCCCCGCCTCCTCTACTCTGCTGACATGAATTTAATCTGAATCTAATAACTATTTGTTTCTCCCAAAATGCTGTTTGTAATTCTAAACTTGTTGCAATTGAAACTCGCTTTTCTTTCTTCTCCACGTGTGTCTCTTTTCTTCCCTCCTCCCTTTTTTTTTTTTGGTTTCTTTCAGAGCCAGTTGCAAAAAGACTGAACACAGGTTTGGTGGTGTACACGGGCGACTCCTCTGACGAAGAGGAAGACAACACCTCCAAAATCTCATGGCCAGGTAATTCTAGAGCAGCTCCTCCCGTCTCTGCTCCTTCAGGCTGGACACGGAGCTACCGCTCCCTGCCTCCACCACAATCCCGTGCCAAAACCCAACCGCAGCAGTCTATACCTTTCTGGATGGCCCGATAAAAACCGGAATGATCTAACGTTCCTCAGTTCTTTCCAGCCTTACAGGATCTTCACCTGAACTGAACCTTTGATCACAAGGATGATTCTTCACAACTGTGTGCAGAGTTTTAACATTTTCTTTCATTCCTTGGGTTCAAAGTATTTTGGGTTTGTTTGTTTGTTTGCGACTCCTGTGTCCACATTACAGGTTGAAGATGAACATTTTCACGACAAATACTTGACCCCATTCTTTTGACAGAATGGTCAAATAAGTGACTTTTCTTCTTCAGTCAAACCCACACCACTAAGTGTTTGCAATCGCTGTGGAAAAATAAAAAGTCTAAGTTGAATGATGTACATCACTAACCGGTTTTATTTCTCATTTCAGATTATTTCTTTCTTAATGTTTGCATCATTTTCTGTCTCGTTCTTTTTCTCGGTTTGTTTTGTCAATCTTTTTTAAAGAACTCTTTTTTTTTGTACAGATCTTACTAAAGTTACAAGTATTGTACCCACTTAATTTATTTCATGACTTTATGAAATAAACTCAATTTATTGGGGTGTTTGTGCATTTTTATATTTACAGCTTGTATCTGTATATGATGTAAGTGGGCTTCCACAAAGGTGATTTATTAGACTTTTTTCTGGAGGTTTAAAGTGTCCTTTAAATTGTTCGCTGAACTGGATGGATTTAATGATTACTTTCTGGGAGTGTCAATATTTGTCTAGTGAGATATTTTGCTAACAGACGAGGTTTACTACAGTAGTTGATGCAAGTGGGTGTTGGGGTTAAAAGTTGAAATTTAAACTTGTCATGGTTGCTTTTCATGTTTGAGGCTTTTTAAAAACAAATTTCTGTATTAAGATGGTCAATATCTAAAATGCCAATGAATAAGAATAGCTCTGAAGGGTCAATTTATTGTTTGATACATCAGCTTCCCATACATGCTGCCTACTGGTGCCTTCAGAGGAAGGGACGTCTGTTTCTTTAGTGTG
The DNA here is from genome assembly GCA_034783495.1 of Millerichthys robustus. Taxonomy (NCBI): domain Eukaryota; kingdom Metazoa; phylum Chordata; class Actinopteri; order Cyprinodontiformes; family Rivulidae; genus Millerichthys; species Millerichthys robustus. The sequence continues at coordinate 8,404,909 of JAVKLF010000042.1, forward strand.
ACCTGAGAGCAGCTCTCCCTTCCAAGCCAGGCTCCACCTTGGCAACAGATTGTAGTTTCCATGGCAACTGTCTCCACTTTGGGTTGTTGGGCATTCAACGTGGAGGGGAACCCGGAGGCTAATTGTGCAGGGTTTTAAGACTATGAAAAAAAAATGAAGTAGGAAGCTGTGGAGCAATTTTACATCACCTGTGTCTGCAGGAAAATGTGACAAGACCCTAAGGACTGGAAAAGTTTTTTTTTTAAATAATGCCACAAGCAGTGACAGGAACAGTGGCAACATGTGTACAGCAGAGGGCAGAAGGGCTTTTAACTAAAATTTCCCACTTGTTCACAGCTCAGCATTTCCTTATAAAACAATAACAAATATTTCCAAATGTTTTAAACTCTTAATTTATTTCATAGTAGGCCTCAAAATATCTTTAAAGTTTTTCAAGAGTCAGTTAAACAAAGACAAGCACAAAAAGCAAGCTTAAATATCTCATCTCTTTTTACACATCAGCTGAAACAAATTATTGGAAAATGAATTTATCTCTGAGAAGGTCCTCTAAAACCTGAAAGACACACAAAAAAATAACCAAGTATCCCTGATCGCGAGGCCTCTACTGAGGCCGTACCCCCCCCCAAACTCCGCCCCCACTCACCGAAGCCAAGATAAATCAAACAGCATCACGTATATACACACATTTCACAGCTGACATCAGTTAACCGTCATTCATCCACGCAGGTTTTTTTTTTTTTTTTCTTTTATAAACCGGGAGCACCAACACCCTTCATGCACGGGACCAACTGTCACACTGCTTTTCCAGTAAGACAGGTTCCAACAAGGACAGTAGTTCATTTTCATTACTGCTATACTTGCACAGAGGTTTCCTTCATTTTGGTATTTGGAATCCCAAAAAGACAAAAAAAGAATCTATAAAAATCTTAATATACATTTTCAAAACTACTGGAGTTACACTTGCATGAAGAGCATTAGTCACCCCAACAGCACCAGTTTCTCCCCATTTACATATTTTATTTTGTATAATCACTTAGTGCATTGCTCAAGATTTCCTGAGAATAGTTGCAGCAGAAACAAAGAACTAAGGCAACTTTATCACTAATATATATATATATATATATATATATATATATATTAAACAAACTAAGTCTGCTAACTTGCTGAGGGACGAACATGTACAGAAGTATCATCTACTTAATCACAATTTTAAATGGTAACAAGACAGTTAATGGACAAGATACTGAAGGTTAGACCCAAACAAAACATGGAGCTCTGAAATCTCTTAGTGCAAATAAAAAGGAAATTTACAAAACAACAGAGAAGATTGTGCACACAAGGCCAGAAAGCACGTCTGCTACATAGATTTTCAAGAAGCAAAGTTCAAACAAAAAGTGGTGGTGAGGTTATGAATTATTTGGTTAGAAGTGAATAAAGTCAGAAAATTAATGGCCCCCTTTTTAGTCACAGAAAAACTATAAGAACTGTCACGCGTTCAGAAAAATCCTTTTCTTCCAGTTAGGGGGTCTTTATGCCACCCCCCCCAAGATGTCTTTGTTCTCGCTAACCCTGAAGTTATGGAATGTGCATCATCTTTTACTGCAGAACCTGGTGTGTTACATGTGCAAAGATTGCATAGGAAGGAAGAAGAAATTGGCCAAAAGAAGACGATCAATTTGGAAATTAAACGAAAATCATTTAAAAAGGCGTTCAGGTATACAGAGAGCATATAAAAGCTTTAGTGCAAAGCAGTTTCTTGTAAGTGTTCCACAGAGTAGATTGTTTATCTGGGTTCAACTCTGGATTTTGGTCCTGAAAAGAAAAAAAAAAGCAGAAAAGCCATAATAAATATAAATAAATAAATAAATACACAGATGTGGGCTCGTTTTTAGTAATCCCTACATCTTGTCACACTTTTTTTTTAAAGAACCCAAATGAGTGCATTGGAAGACTGGAGTCCACTGCCTTAAGGAAGGAGGGAAGCAAAGTCTTTAGGATTAATCAGCATCAAGTCGTCGACCCAGACTTTGTCTCCTTTGGTCGGGCGTTTACAGCAGAGCTTTATGACTCTCAGACATGGAAGTAAAGTTTCTCTCATGGCTTAACAAAAAAAAAAAAAAGTTGGGTAATATCTCCCCTTCAAACCCAACATTGGCTACACTTCACCTCCCTCTTTGATTGTTTCATATCTTTGATTCAAACAGCAAATCAAACAAGGGTTTTGCTTGAAACACTCAGAACAAGTTTGAACTTATGACCACCAGAGGACAGCGGGCTCACGAACCTCACCGAGATCTTCTGTCCAATCGGTCTTCCTGGATTTTTGTTTGCATAGTGACAACAATCCCAGTTTTTACACACCAGCAGGAAAAAAAAAGGAATTAAATCAATAGAGAGAGTTCTAACAAAGAACATAAAATTAAACCACAAACAAAATAAAACATCCAAAACCAGAACAAACAGAACCAACATTTAAAATATTTCAGAAAACCCGTTTTCCTCCCTTGTTTAAATTTTGATACACTTTTTTTAAGTGCTCTCTGTATGGGAGCAGCAGGTCATTAGTCCAGCCACCTGAGTTAATTTTATATATCTATATATGATATCTAGATATAGATATAGATATATGTATATATGTTTTTTTACTGTGGATGCTTTACCACATACATAGTCTTTTTATTATTATTCCCCTTCTTCTGCTTCTTCCTCTCCCATTTCCTCTTCATCTGCCCACCTGTCGCGCTGCAGAGCCGGCGAGCGGGTTCTCTCTGGATCCTCTGCATCCATCTCTCCGCCTCCCAGCAGCCCTCGCAGGAAAAGATCGTGGTAGTTGGTCAACCTGTGAGGCCCCAGCTGGGCCAGAGCCTGGAGGGCGAGCGAGCGCTCCCTCTCCCGTTCCAGGTCTCCGGGAAATATCACCGGGAGGCCGCTAGCTGACCTGACGCCGCCTTCCACCAACGAGCGGGGATGGAGCACCGCGGGGTGGGCCTGGAAGGACAGGGGGCTCGACTGCTCGCTCCTGCCGCCGTCCTCCATCACCTCGGGCCCCCGCCTGGGCCGGCGCGTGCGCTGCTCCAGGCAGCTGTGACCCTTGCGGTGGCGCTGGAGGTGGTCCTCTCGAGCAAAGGCCTTGTGGCAGAGCGGGCACTCGAAGGGCCGCGCCCCGCTGTGCAGGGACAGGTGGTTCTTCAGGTCGTACGAGTGGAGGAACCGGGCGGGGCAGTGGGGGCAAGTGTAAGGGCGCTCACCCGTGTGTTTCCTCATGTGGATCTTCAGTTTATCGTTGCTAGGAAGAAAAAAACAAACATACAACATAAGAAAATGTATATATATAAAAAAAGAAATAGTGATCAGTTAGATTTTTGCTTTCTGTACCGTGTAAAACGGACGCCACAGGCGGAGCACTGGAAGGGTTTCTCTCCAGTGTGTGTCCTCATGTGTCGGGGCAGTTTTCCTGCTCCGTGAATAATTTTTTGACAGACTGGACACTGCTGGGGGGTCTGAGACTTCCTCTTTCTTCCCCCTCCTGCTACGGATGTGGCCGCGCCTTGGTCTGCTGCAGAGGTAGGTACGGAGCTGCTTCCCATCAGCATCACATCGTTGCCTAAACTCTCCGCCTCCTCGTCCTCGGGCAGCTTGTTGCTCTTGACGGGAGGCGGGTGGGCGACACGAGGGAGATCGTTCGACCAATGGAGGAGTCCTCCGTTTAGTGTGGCCCCTATTCCCGGTTCTCTGATTGGCCCGGAATCCCCGTTCTGCCCAGGTGCGATATGAAGCTCTTCCTGAACGGGGCTGGGCGGCTGGGTGGGGGGCAGGGATCGGTGACTTTCCGATGCGGGTGAGATGTGCGAGGCGGGAGAGGCAGACAGTGGGTTCAACAGCGAGAAGTTGTTGTGATGCGTCCTAATTTTTTTCACTTTATTTTTGTCTTTCCTTCTAGACCCTCTCTCTATGCTGCTATCCATCGCCACCGTTTTCTTCTCGCTAGCGGTTGATTGAGGTCTCTGCTCCTCCGCCGTTTCCCCCTCCGCCTCCTCCGTCTCCCCGAGGATGTCCCTGCAGGCGTCGGCCACACACTGGATGCCCAGGAGCTGGGCTCCTCGCAGCACGTCTCTCATGGCAGAGCTGGGAATGGTCAGTGTGGCGGTGTAGGCAAACTCCAGCAGGGCATCCAGGGCGTCGGGTGCCACGCAGTCCAGCTGGCAGACGCTAAACCCTCCGCCGCCGCCTTCCTCCGCGCCAAACAAGCGCCGGAAGTAGAGGCTAACGGCGGCCATGACAGAGCGATGTGTGGGATAACGAGCCCCGCGGGACGTAAGGGTGAGGTCACACAGGAGTCCTGTCCTCCTCTGGTCATTGAGGTGGGACAAGAGTTCGTTGCTGTGCTCCGGGAAGGGGATCCCAATCAGACCGTCCTCTCCTGGAGACATCGCCACCTGCGACACAGGAAGGAAAGGTTAGACTTGAGAACGACAGAGAAAATTACTAACCCCAGAAAATGTTTGGAAAATAAACTTCTCAATGATAATCCTGAAACTGCTTAGATTTTTTGGGGTTATATTGCTTCAGTTTCATAACATCAAACACTCAAGAACATCTGAATGAGAACGCGCTGATTCCTAGTCAAGATCATCTAAACACTCATTCTGTCCTATAAACAACGAGAGCTGTGGCAAGAAAGACAACCGGCTTATCGAATCTATTCTACCAACGCATATTTTATAGCACAACGAGGCCTCCAGTTATAAATCACTGTTAATCATTTAAAGGGTTTACTTTTCCACAGTCAAAGTAATAAAAACATGGCGCCAAGAAACAGGTGTGGCGTTAGTTTGAGATGTAGTCATTCTTATCTCAATTTAATTCAGGAGCGTGTGAAGGTGCTAATGGATGACAAATAACCAATCGAACAAAGGAAATCAAGGGGATTGGGGCTCATGAATGACTTTGCAAAATGTTAAGTTAGGTTGTCTGTGACAGAGCTTTTGAATGTAGACAAGCTGCAACTTAAGACAACTAGGGACCTCAAACTTTGCAACAGATTCAACTAAACTTATCTGAGCCACGTAAAGGAAAACCAAATGTTGATGCTTGTTGCATTAATGCCCTATTTGATGCCTTGTGTCATCTTTAAATGTGTACCTGATAAGGAATCGTCATTTTAAAATCTACTAGACTTCTACAAACATTTTTTTTATTATCACCATGTCCTTGGCAGTTTCTGAGAGAAAAAGATTACCCAGGACCTTACCGCCCTTCAGTAGCGTGACTGGCATGAGGAGTTCTCCTTCACGTGTGGGACAATTTAAACGAGGCTTAACAACCACTCCGTGATCCTCCTATGTTTTCTATCCAGATTACAAAATCAGGAGGAGGGGATGTCAGTCGGTGACAATGGGGGGAACAGGGGGGTGGCAGGGCCTTTGGTAAAGCGTTGCAGTGAGAAATAAAGTAGAAGTGGTGGCAGATATCAAAAGCAAACGGCTGATAATGGTGCTGATGTGGAGAAGGGCGGAGAGCTGCTGTGTCCGAGAGGGCAGTAGGTTAATTCTTATGTGAAACCTTTATAGCATTACCTGCAGAAGAACGCCACTAACGGAGGAAGGAGAGGGAGGTGGGTGGGTGGGGGGAGAGGAAGCAAGCAAGGGACAGGGAGGAAGTGACAGAGCGGAGTGGGTGAAAGGGAGAGTACCAGTGAAAAAGAATGAGGAAGGAAAAAGAAACAGCAAAAGAAGAATCAGAGCCATTATGAAGCCTGGAATAATGTCTGCCCAACTCATGTATAAAACTGCAAACGGCCTCTCACGGTTTCCACACCCCCTCCTCCCATGAGGACCTTTCACAAACCAGTTTTTCTGCACGAGCAGTGGGGTTGACAGTAAAATCCTGCTCTAAAGCCAAGCGAGGACAAGAAGTTTATTTCCTTATTCAAAGGCCCGACGGTAATAAGACCCAGCAACTCCCTTCTTCGGCTCCCCAAGCACGCACTTCACCCCGTCCACATCATACTGGGTCGACAATATCTCTCGCACACACCTGAGCGGACCAGATTTTCCACAAACAACTCATCCTCCCCCTCCCTGTGCTTTTATCTCCCTCCCATAGCAACTGGCAGCCCCCCCCCTACGGCCGTCCAATGACAGCACTCACACCGTGCCCCGAGGGCTCAGCTCCAACAACCGCACATCCACCGGACTAACCTGCTCCGTAACACACCCTGTAAAACACACACGCACAGGTACAAGACACACACACACACACAAAAAAAAAAACACACGTGCACATGTACATGTCAGTCTGTGTGGCTCCCCCCACCCACCATTGTTCGTTATAACTTCTGACGAACTTAACGGGCTGTTCAACAGAAAAACACACTCCACCCAGACCATCAGAACGTAACAGACAGATATTTGTTCTCAGCCGACGCTTTGATGAGAACTTTGTCGTCCACAAAGACGAGGTGAGGGTGAGACGTCTCACCGAAAAATCTCATTCCTACCTTTCCCATTGTTCTGGGCGTGCTCAGCTGGAGACGAGGCAGCGACCGTCTCGTGGCATCCATCTTTTTATCCACTCTTTGCTCAACTTCTCCTCGTCTTCTATCAAGAACCACCTCCTTCCTTTGGTTACCCGTTTCTTTTTACCCTCAGATGTGTGAGTTAAAGGTCTGATCTCGCCGTCAGAAAATCAGGGCGATGGGGTGAGGCGTGTGAGGGGTTATGCATTCATCCTCGAGGACGTCTACCTCTCTCAAACATTCTAACATTTAGTCTCCTTCCTGTATTGTCAAAAGAGGGTGACGGTGGTTCAGAGATTCTGAGATACCCCTCCCCCTGAACGTCGCCTATACGCCCCCCCTTTTTCTCTACAACTTCAACGGCCCTTTTTCCGAACGCTTTCCGATAAACACGATATCCTTCGTCTTCAACCTTCAACCCGACGGGACTAACGGGTTCCAATGTAGCTGAAGTTCCAGCAGAAGCATGACTGGTTTCTAAAATCAGGTCCTGGACCATCAACTACTGATTCAGCAGGGAGGAAAAATAAACCTGCACATGCAAACAAAAACATGTTCAAAATAACCTTTTTTGGTCAATATGCTCATCAGAGAATGTCAAAGTTGAATAAGATTGTAAGAACAAAAATCATATTGACATTATGAGTCATTTAAAGCCCAATTCAAACACTCCGGTAGGAGCGGTATGAGTTAAAAACGGTATTCCGCTGCACCTCCGAGACAAACCGGTGCAAAAAGCCTCTTCCTTTGAAGCTCACTGAACATGTGCTCGTCACATAACTACACCACGGCATCTATAACAAATATTTACAGCTAGTTTACAGCCCAAACGTGGCACAAAAGACTTATCGCTTCCACTCGATGCAACGAGAACACCACATGTAAAAACGCTGTGACGTGTGAAGAAAGTGTTGGGGGTTTTTTTTGAGGAGCTATTGTAATATTACAGTTATTACACCATTTTGATATACACAATTAAAATGGTTAAATATATTTAGATTAGAAATTGTGAGGATTTGGTAATATTCCCCATTTCATTCCAAACAGAGGATCTCAAGAGATTTCACCAGATTTCAAAAGGCCTTTTTCTTAGAAAACGAACTTCATAAAAGAAATCAAAATTATTCTTTGGTTTAGCTCCGTTTTTCAAGAATTTAATTTTGTAGCATCGTAAATGAAAAAAAAAGTGAAGCGTAAGTGCCTCCATTTTTGTGGGACAAAGGGTAAATACTTGACTTGACCTTGCATGTGTACAATGTGTCCAGCTGCACGCAGACACGATAACAAAACAGACTTGGGATAACTTATTTGAAATCTTTCTTGAATATTATCTAAATTAATGATGACGGGGTAGAAAAATCTAAAATGTCCCTCAGAAAGTAAAACAAAAGAATGGTGGTGCAGAAAACTGAGGCACAAAGGGGGGTTTTAGGAGCAGTACGTAACTGAAGCACTTTAAGTTTCCGGCACAGGAGAGAAATACAAAAAAAAAAAAAAAAAGATGCATCACGGGTGGTTAGAGGTGAAGCTTATTTTAGACCTATTCCTTAGAATAAGACGTGTTGGAAAATGGTAAAGAGTGATTCCCATCAGATTTCTTTTCTTGTCTGTGAGTCACTGAATACTGAAACATCTCTACAAATCCCCTCTTCTTCTCCTCTGACGCCACTTTGTTTCTGTTTTCTGTTGCTTACCAAGGACATGTCTGCAGACGCTGCTGTGTCTTGCAACACACTGTAACAATGTTCAAAACATCCCACAGAAAGATTCTGCAAATGCAACCTGTCTTGTAAAGAAACACGTAAAATAAATTAATAATCACACAGAAAATATCTGTTCCTTAATCTGGTTTTTGATTCCATCATTCAGTTCTTTCTATTTATTAAAACTACAGATGTTAAAACAGTGCGGTTCCAACAATTATCTCTCATATCTCTCTCTTTTTTTAATTTGCTCTCACCTCCCACTCTTTTGTCGACAGTGGGGGAATTAATCACCTCTGCAACTCTACGGTTTCCTCATCCCTTGCTTTCGTTATGCGCACGCTCTAATTCATTTTACAAGCAAATTTTGTGTTTCTTTAAAAAGAAAAGTGGTTGAGAGGTTTAAATTTTAGAAAAGATTTTGTTTCACGTTTCCAAATAAGCCACAGATTATCACGCCACGGTCTTTAAGGAATAAATGGGGGACCGAATCAAACGTTTAGTGCAGAGCCTGATGTGGATGGTTTTTGGTTTTTACTCATGAGGAAATGGAAACTTAAAAAAAAAAATCAACATAACTGACCACTTGCACGAGTCAACAAGCTTGTGTGGAAGACATGAAAATGACAGCTGCAGGAACCTGTGCACAAAAATCCCTCCTGTTCATCGTATGTCACTGCACACACTCTGTGCATGTGTGTGTGTGTGTGTGTGTGTGTGTGTGTGTCCCAATGCAACTACAAGTGTTATTTTTAACAGCTCTTATTTTCCATTAAAGGCTGGGACTTTTCCCAGTCCGCCTCAATTATAAATTGGGCTCCAGCACTAAAAGGGGGGAAAATATGACTTTTTACACAAAACTGTGGCTGAGAGAAGGAGAAATTAATTCTGACGTCAGATGGTTTCCAAAGCAGCCGTTCATGTGTGTGTGTGTCACAAATGTTTGTGTGATCAGAAAACTTTCCAATTCATGACATAAAAAAGCAATTTTTAGACTGATAAAAACTGTAAATGTATATTGTCTAACTGTGGAAATTTTAAAGCCAACTTGGTTTTGCAGAAGTTAAATGTGCCTTTAAGGAAATAACTCTACGATGAAGCAGCTGGAATGGATTCTGAAACACCCCGACTAAAAAGGGAAAAAAAAAGAAATGACAAATGGGAGTTCTCGTTGTTGTCCGATCTGTGCAGTAAATGAAACACAGTGTGACTCACACACACACTTCATACAGATAAAAGCCTGTGCCTTATTCCTAACCACAACAGGACAAACCATGAGGTTAAAACATCCACTGCCCCAAAAAAACAGCAAAGCAGCCAAAACAAACGGAAAAGTAAGATTCAAGCAGCTCGTACCTCCAACACCCTCGTCTTCCTCACAACACTTCTCCCCTCTGTGCAACAAGACTCAGTTTGATGCTTTTAAAGACAAAACTTTGCACCTCACTTGTTTTTTTTTTTTTTTGTGGGGGCAGCACTGGGACACCTTCGGTAGGGAGGAGGAGTAGTAGTGGTGGGGAGGAAGGAGGAAACTGGGGGATGAGAAGAGGGGAGCAGCGCACGAAACAGCCCAGTGTAACACTTTTAACAAAATACAAACAAACAACAAAACCCCAGCCCTTCTCATTTCAGTTAGTCCACAAAAGACCCTCAAACCCTCCTTCTACTAACCGGAGAGATGCAGCTCGTTTCTGCCCCGCTGATAAAACACAAACTGTGGCGTGGCCCCCGTCTGCTCCGTCCCTGACTGCACATTTGCATCCCACCAGGAGATATAAAACACAGACCAGCCAGGGAGAATTTGAATCGCCATTTGAATTTGTCAAAGACAAGACGAGAGACAGGCATCGAGATAATTGCGACGACTGCACCCAGCAAATAAGACCAACAAGGGATCTTTACAACAACAACAAAAAAAGAAAGACAGAATAAAAGAGAGAAGTTGACCGAGTGTGTGTGTGTTACTCAATCGTTTCTTTTTAAATTAAGATTAGTGTTTTTCGAGAGAAGCCCCGGCAGCCGGGCCCTCCTCTGTCCTTACCGTAACTGGGGCATCACAGTGTGTGCGTGAAGTTAGACGCATGCGCACGGTGTGGTCTTAGTTCCAGAAACACATTACATTATTCATTTGGCTGGCAGAGCGGAGGCCCTTATCCCCTCCTCCCCTCCCCTCCCCTCCCACACCACACCACACCACAACACTCCACTGAGAGCTGCAGCAGCCAGTTTGCATGGCAGACCTGGACACCGACGTGGATCTGCTGCAGGATTATCAGCTTATCAGCACACGGGGCAAGACATTCGGGCGCACATATATGCTCTGTCCTTTAACACCAGCCAACCTCTAACCTGGAGTTATAGCAGCACACAGCCGGCAGACATCGCCGACATGAGGTGCAGCTAAATCCTGAGGGGGAAATAACCTAAAATTATCAAAGCAAGAATAGTCTTTGTGGCTCGCAATTTAGGTTCAGGACAAGAAGAATGCTCTTCGACGTGTTGTTTTTATTTTTATGAGTCAAAGTTCTTCTAAGTGATGTTGTATACATGTTTATATAAGTTTGGTAACTATGTTAAATTTTTCTAATTTAACAACAACTTTATGTATATTTTTTAATTTGTGGATACCCTGGTTTCTAAAAATAAGAAACAGAAAACCCATAGTGGTCAACTGCTTGTTCAGACCGTCAAAACTTGAAAGTAGAATTTTTTAAAAAAATCTGCAATTTGAAATTTTATTAAAGGCATCTTTTTAATTTCCTGCAAATTTTAGCAATTTAAGTAAATGTGAAACTGCACATTTTAAAAGTTTATCTTAACAAATAATTAATCTGCATCAGTTTTCAACCAAAAATTGAAAAAAAAGA
>JAVKLF010000042.1:8434559-8444843 GCA_034783495.1 Millerichthys robustus
AGACAATTAAATGATCTTCCACCTTTCATGGCAGCAGCAGATAATAAAATAAATCTAAATCTCTTGACCCATAACCAGACCTGAAGAAGCCTTTCAAATGAGAAGTGAGGCATCTTCAAGGATCAAAACATAGTCCCTTCATATGCTGTTCAAGCATTTAGAAACAACAATGACCTGGATTATGGAGATTATCTACTCCAACACTCCCAGTCTTTGCTTTGGTCCTGGTTTTATGCGTACTGTAAATACTGAACATTGCAGCATATTTCCACTTCAGCTCCCCTGCTTGCTCCAACAATCACTATCACAAATACACGTATGTTTACACGTGGATGTTTAACAGAGGTTCACTTTAGTGAGTACCACCCATTCAACAGACCCATGAAGTCTTTCACAATGATCGATGGCTTGGCTTAGAGTCACATGATGAATTTCATCTGATATTCTAAGACAACCACATCCTAGAGTAAGGAGATCTATGTACTGTTTATTTGAGCTCATCAGGTGTCTGCATATCCGTGGCTCTGCTGTTCATCAAAATACAGTCATGTGAATCTTCCTTTTACATGTTTGCAGGCAGTTTGTGCCGAAGTCCCTCTGAGTCTGTTCTGGTGAGTGTCAGCTGGGGGTCCTGTTTCTTACCTTTAGGTGAGGTGGAGTTGGCTGAATGTGCTGTCTGGGTGGGTGCAGTGTTAGATGCTTGAGAGGCCTGACTAAGGATAGGGGGTGTAGTTGGTTTTGGGGGCTGAATAGAGGCAGGTGCCCCACTAAGAGAGGCTGCGGTAGCAGTGGAGGAGTTGGTAGAAAGAGAAGGAGGGTTTGGACAAATATTTGCTGAGGATGAAGTTGTTGATGCAAGTTTTTGGATGGTTCTACTTGAGCTGGAGGTGATGCGGTGAGTAAGGACAGGCGAAGTTTGCTTCACAGGATGAACGGAGAAAGTGACTTTTGTTGGAGAGTTGGTGCTTACAGGCGCAGAGGCAGAGGTTGACATTTGGGTTGGAGTAAGAGGCGAGGTTTGTTTTGGGGTTTGGCTTAAGGTGGGACCTCTGGCTGAGCTTGAGATGGATGACGGGAGACAATGCGTCGGACTCTGGGATTTACTCAAAGAGGGTGCAAATGTGACAGGGACAGGAGATGGAGAAGATGTGGGCGTAATCATTTGAGTTGGAGTAGAAGGTCGGGTACGGGTTGTCTGAGTGGGAGTTAGAGCTGGTGAAGCAAGCGGGGTCAGGACAGGGCTGGGGCCAGACAATGGTGAAGCAGAAGGGGGCGTGTTTGATGCCTTAGCCCTGGGGCTCTGAGGATGTGGTGGAGAAGAGGAGAGTAAAGAGGATGGGGGAGAGGAGGATGTGAGAGATGACTTTGGCCCGTAAGGTTGAGACAGAGGGACTGGGGTTGAAACAGATGAGGACGGAGGTGTGGAGGATGGCGAGGGAGAGGAGGAGCGAGGAGAGGGTGTGGGAATAGGTTTAGGTCGAGGAGTAGATAGCGGGCTCACTCCTGCCGAAGGTGGGGTGGAGCAGGGTGGAGGGGAGGAGGAGCGGGAAGGAGTCGTTGGGATTGGATTTGGGTAAGGTGTCTGGGAGAGTATAGATGATGGAGATGAAGGAAGGGCTGCAGCAGAGAGTGAGGCCTGTTTTGGAGGAGAGTAGGATGCCAAAGGAGGTGTAGAAGGCATGTGTGCAGCTGTAGGTGTGGGTACAGAGGCAGTATGAGCTACAGATTGTGTGTATTGGGCTATGTTTGCAGGAAATGTCTGTGTTACAGTTGGCTGCATTTGTGCAGTAAATGGTATATTCGCCAACAACTGAAGAGGAGGGTTAGAGGTCAGTATGCCTGCACTGCTGCCCCGAGCCAACTGTCCGACAAAGAAAGGCGCTGCCAACAAATTCCCACCAGAGGCCTTTCGGTGCAGGGGAGGGTGAGGCTGCACTGCAGCCCAGGAGCGATGAGGCAGGGTAGGCTGTGAGGCCGACATCAGCCTGGCCTCTTGGGTGAGTCGGCCCAACGCTGGTAGACCCTGACAGCTGTTTCCTCCATGGCGTAACAGAGCCTCTTTTGCTCCCTGCTGACAGGCACTACTATCTGATGGTCCACTGGAAGAAGCAGGTGGGGTGGGGGCTGATACTATATGGAGAGGTGAAGCTGGCCCTCCCCCTGTTGGGATTACAACAGCTCCGGAAGGGATCGAGGGATGATCAGCCTGAAAGCGAGGACTGTAATGAAGAGTCCGTCCCTGTTGAACAGACGTTTGGACAGCCGAGGCAGAAGTTGGTGGAGTTTTAGCAACTGGAGGTGACATCACCCCACCTGGAGGGCCCATAGTTGAGGGGGAAAGTGGAAATCCTCTCGGGGACAAACCACTCATTCCTCCTATTGTCATCATACCGATAAGAGAACTCACAGAGGGGCGAAGGGGTAGCACAGGAGCACGAGGAGGAGAGAGAGGAAAGGAGGATGAGGGAGAAGGGGAAATCAGAGGCGAGGGCAGAAAGAAACCTCCAGCAAGAGCATGTTGCTGCTGCAGTTGCTGGAGCTGGTGCTGTTGTTGCTGCTGCTGGTGCATGAGGGCGATGGCAACGTTACTGGTGGCAGCCGCAGTCTGCAATGGAGCATGGACCAGTGGAGCCCAGATAACGGGGCGTGGTCGAGGGGACACTGTTCCGCTCCCTCCAATCATGCCACTTCTTCCTGCAGCAGCAGCTGCAATGGTGTCCTGCATGGCTGGCATGCTGTCGTGTTTGACGATCTGCTGCACTAGTATGCTGTCGCAGGATCCCAGACTGCCTGCTGCAAGGCCACCTGCACCTCCAGGTCCTCCACCACGGCCTCCACCACGGCCCATACTACCCCCAAGAGAACCACCCTGGGACGACTTCCGAAGGAGCATAGAGTTCTTCCTGCCTGTAGTGTGGTAAAAGCAGAGAATACAATCTTTGAGCTGTTTTGTTTTAAACTTTAAAAAATTTAAGGCCCAAAACATTGACAACTCTTGTGTTAAATACATTTCCACTTACAACAACTTCTGACAAAAGATCAAGTTAGTTCGATAATTGCAAATATTTGCAGTGGTCGGCACAACTGACCCAAAATTTTGCTTTGCTAACTCATAATCCACTAACTAAACATAGAGCTTTGCGAATGCGAAACTGCTAAACTTGTAAAAGAAAATTAACAGAAGTTATTGCTAAATAGCTGAACAAGTATATATAAGTGGAAGCTACCACTAATAGCTAATTTCTAAACACTAAGACAACTGTCACTCAGTCTGCATCGCACATCTTTGTCTCCTTCCAACTGAAAACTGGTGGGACTGACACAAACCTGTTGATGTTACTTTGTTAATTAGCTGTTAGTGAACTTAAAAGTTGGCAATACCTAATTTTGCATAGCTAATTGTTTCGCTAACGGTTTCCGAAGTTAGTGAAAAAGTTAATTTGCCAAACAAAAGATTAGTTCCATTGTTAGCTGATTTTCCGAACCATGCCCACCATTAAGTATTAAGTTAAGCAAAATAAGAAAATAGTAAAAACCTGACAAGATTAAGAAATAAATGGAGCACAGGAATTCACAAGTTACCAATACGGTCCAAACGGTCAACAGCAACTGTTTCAAAGGCACGTCGCATCATTGGGTGTTCTTCTAAAACCTCGTTAAAGCTGTCCACGCTGAGAGAGTACAAACGGCAGTATGTATCTGAACGAACACTAGCTGTTCTTCTTCCACGAGTCAACAAACAGATCTCTGACCATGACAGGAGAGAAGATGGAAAAAAGAAACAATAAGGACACAAGTGAGTTTGTTACACAACTTAACTCCATATTTATACAAGAAAAACAACATAGTTGACTCTGATATTTTTACTTTTAAATTAGATGACCTTTACCAAAAAGGAAACTTTTCATTTCTTTCCACTTCGGAGACAAAGTCAAAGAAATATCCTCACCCCCAAAGTATGATCCATCGCTCAGTTTGGTTTCCTTGTTGCCACGGGTCAGCACACTGACCCTTCCATGCTGGATGAAATACATTTTGCGTCCAACCGTTCCTTCACGTATGATAAAGTCTGCTGGCTGGAACACCTCAAAGCGGAGCTTGGTCAGCACAGCAGTCACAAAGTTGGGATCGGCGTTGGCAAACAGCGGCATGTTGGCCACCAGGCTCCGGCAGTTAAAACTGACTATCTCCTAAATGAAAATAAATAGCATGTGAGGTGAGAAAGGAATAAAAGTTATATAGATTTGCTACAGGCAGGAACAAAGTAGGTGTTTAGGAATTTATTACCTCTTTCAGTGGCTCACTAAGCTCTCCTAGAATATTCTCCTCATCAAACATTTTGCCCTGGAAGCGATGCTCATAATACTCATGGATCTTTTGTCGCAGGTCCGCAGGAAGCTTATGAAAGGACATATACTGCTCCACCTGCTTGTACTGCAGTAACATAAGCATAAAAAAACACAGTTAGTTTGAGGAAAAGAAAATGCGTTTTGGTTGATATACAGACTGTACTAATATTTTAGATGGAAACTGTGCTGTTGAATTATTTATTCAGTCAGATGATTGCCAGTCTGTTTCTCCCCTAAAGGACCTTTCAGTGAAACAGTCGTTTTATTTTGTCTTTTGTCTCATTAAAAGAGACAGAGAACAGTTTTCGTTCAAACGTTCGATGGCAGCAATCATCAGCACTGTAGGGTGCATCTTTAAACTGCAATTTTCACACGAATGTGACTCATTACATTAGTTAGAAATGTGAGCAGACACTGCAAATGTTATGTTAGTTTATAATCCAATTGGGAACACTTTCTAATTTGTTTACTTAGTGTGTGGAAACCAAATATCTAGGAACTCTGCTGTAAATAAGATTACATGTTGTAAAATAAGTAATTGAAAGATTTTGTTTTTCTTGTTTATTTAATGTTCTTTTGTGTAATGTGTATTTTGATGTGAGAAAGCCAGAAGTTGTCTTGATCAATATTTTCTAGAATTTAATTTTTCTCTGAACTTTCGCTGCTTTTTCACCCATTTTCACTCCTGAACAACAGCCCCCAACTTGTCTTGCTCTGGGGCCCGGTGCATGAAAGTAGGATCAAGTATTAAGCCACTGTACCTGCCACAAACAACCTGCACACAAAAACACACACACACACCTGGCCCCGCTCCTTTGTTCTAGGATTGTGTTTTTCTGTCTTTTTACGTTATTACCACCAAATCTCTGTATAATCCATGCAACTTGTCTGATCATTTGATAGAGCAGCAGATAATTATTATATGCGTGACGTCATGAGTGGAGATCGCCATTGCCAATGTACAAAATAACTTAAATGTGGGCAATGAATAACCATGGTGCATTTCTTACTGTGGATTGACTCCACTGATTTTAAGGCAAGGTGTACAACAGTTCATTTTGAGATAACTTGGAAACAAATTCAGTGGAGCAAC
Organism: Millerichthys robustus; assembly: GCA_034783495.1. Lineage (NCBI taxonomy): Eukaryota > Metazoa > Chordata > Actinopteri > Cyprinodontiformes > Rivulidae > Millerichthys > Millerichthys robustus. The sequence goes on from JAVKLF010000042.1 coordinate 8,440,002, forward strand.
AAGTTTAGGGCTTTTGAAGTTTTGTAAGCATCCAATTGATCTATAATTTCTCACCCTATTTGTCTCTGCCTAATGGCTGTAAATTAGCTTTTTAGAGATCATGTATTTTATCTCTTCATATGATCCACAATTAACCATTGCATCGCTGGAGATCCCTTTAATCCCTTTAACTACAGATTTGTGGGATTAGTAGAACCTCATAAACATAAACAAACACTGTTTTTGAACAATTAGTAGTTAAAATCAACTAACTACTAATCAAAACCAAGTGAAACAAAGTGCAAAAATCTACATGTGCAAAACTTTTATCGAGTACTTTAACTTTTTGTGGGTGAAGGGAAGTTGGGACCCAAAAACGAACAGGCTGATTCAATGAAAGACAACAACCTGAAGCTGAAAAATAGCTGCAGAGCAAGACATAAAAAGCTTCAATTGGATCAGTTAGACATGTTGGTAGCAACAAGAGGGATGGCAGTCATGCTTCACCTTCTCCTGATACTGCCGTCGCGAGGAGTCCAGTGACTGTATGAGAGCGGTGGCGTGGCCAATAAACATGGCATAGCAAGTGGCACCGACGATCATACTGAGCATGGTGAGCCACACATCAGTCATCCCCTCAGGAGCCTGGGCGCCATACCCAATACACAACATGTGGCTCATGGCTTTGAACAGTGCATAGGAGTACTGCACACCCCATGTGTCGTTCTGTGAGGAGGAGGAAAGGGGGTGTGGACACAGACAGGAGCAAGAAAAAAGTGGTATTTAATAAGACAGAGAAACTTTCTTCATTTAGTCACTCAGGCATAGAACCACAGAACACACCGATCACAACAGCTAAAAGGAGACCAATTTAAGCGTCAAAGCGTACTCTGCTATAAAGCACATAGAACGCATGAACAACAAATGATCCCTACAAAGAAACGTCTGTGTTTGTGTGTGTGAGAGCGCTTTCTGCTTTGTGTGTGAGTCCAATTATAAAGGGACGTTAATGGTCCAGGGATGAAGGGACTTTCTCTGGGGAAAAACCCAACATCCGTCTGCTTAGCAACCGTTACTCGTGGCAACCAGCGAGACATGAGTCAGCTGTTCACACAACTGTGCGTCTGCACCGGGTGCTGTAAGGCTGCACACACAAGAGCACCGATGTATACGTGTGTTTGCATCTCCACCTGATGTCTGTAGAGATTTTTTAATTAGAATTTCTTTCTTTATTTGAGTCAATCTTATTCCAGCTGAATGTGCTGCTGCATGAGCCAATTAGGAAAGATAAGGAGGAAAGCATGTCACATCTGATAAACAGCTTCAATGCCAGCTCCGCTCATAACGTGTCCTGTGCCTTCATCTGAAATAAATATTGATCAAACAAGCCTAGATAGAGCTTTTGTGTGATTTATTCAACTCAGCCTGAATGTCCTGGTTTATTTATTACTATAAACAAAATTGCTTTCAGGCTCCTGGGTGGAGACTCACCACCATCAGGTTCTTGGAAACCCAGCAATCAGTAGGGAAGTCCTGCAGCATGGGGACCAGAAACTGGAGGCAACCATCCCAGTGGCACAACAGGAGCATCATACCGATCAGGTTTACTATCCTAACCATGGCACTGGCGAGGTCATAGGTCATGTGGAAGATCTTATAGAGAGGGAGGTGAAAGACATTAGGATTTAAAATAACTTGTTTTGGACATTTCGTCCCGTCTAAATCAGCAACAATACACCTCAAAACATTTGTTAAAATAACCTGTCAAAAGAAAGCTATGGTTCGGATCTACTGAAGTGGGGTTCTGTGGATAGGCTATGTACAAATATTATCTTACCTGTTGTAGATAGCTCTTTGAACAGGCTCACTTTGGAGAAATTCCGTTTCCAGGGCTCTCAGGTTTTTGCCGCACACCATATTGTTCTCCAGCCAGAGATGAAAACATTGCGCTGCACATTGGTTGTTTTTTGTAAAAGTGTGTGTGTGTGTGTGTGTGTGTTAGCGTGACAAATACAAAGTGTGGCTTGTTCACTTCATCAAATGTGTTTGTCTAACAATCAGTGCGTGAGACTTGAGAGCCCTGAATTTATTTCTGATAGCACTGACAGACCAACAGCTTGTTTGAGAGTCGCCAAGATCTAAATAGATTGCTGCCATCATAGAACCAGAGCTGTCACAATATGGTAGACATTTCCCTAGAGCCCTGAGCTGAAGGGGGACCCCAAATGCAATGATCATATGAAACACTGAGGGCATTGAGATGACTGGTGCACTCGCGCTACCCCTTAAGTGAAAGAAGCCCCGTGACAGTATCAGACTGTAGCAGCTTCATTTGGCTTGTTTACTGAACTTTAACACGAAATATAAACTATTTTCAGTGTGGTGGGAGGCCATATTTTTCTAATTAGTATTATAAATCTAAAAGCTGACATAAATATATTATCCAACTATGGCACATTTGACCTAAACATTCAAAACATGAACTAAATAAAGAACATGAAACATATAAAATACATATAAAACATGTAGTGTTCATGTAGGTGTAGTAAAGTCCTAATTTATATTTATTCAATCAATTTGTTGGCTGTAGTGTATATGTAGTGTATAAAGGGCCTCAGCTGTCCTTCCGTTTCCTTGCCTAGGGCCCACATGGTGTCTAGAAACAGCTCTAATTGTAAAACAAAATTCGTAGAGGTTCATACCAACGCCATTTTATACACCTGCATGTAACCTTCTGTGCTGCATTATACCGTTATTTGTTTAGAATTCTGTAGATATTTGCTAGCAGCTAGCTGTAGCATTCCTAGTGCAGCCTGTGGAGCTTTTCTAGGAATACCATAATATTTCAAATTTTATGGTGATCTAAGGTTTATAAAATATCATTTGCATGAACATCTATGAACACTTTTAATAGGTTTCAGATGGCAGTAATCCACTTTGGTCTTGGCCCAGCTGGGATTAGTTATTAGCTTCAATAAACTGAGGTTATTTAAAGAGCCATCTACAACAGATAAGGAGTTATTGCTCATAACCCCGGTTCAAAGGATCTCAACTACGCCTCTCTTCCACCTCTCACCTCCTCCCACTGGTGAATGTAGCGGATGAGACGGGACAGGCGGAGCAGCCGAAGCAGGCTCAGGATTTTGGTAAAGCGGACAATCCGCAGTGCTCGGGCTGTCCTGTAGACCTCCGAGTCCAGACTGTCCACCATCAGGAAGATGTAGTCCACAGGGATGGATGACACAAAGTCCACAAGGAACCAGCTCCTCAGGTAATTCTGGCGGATCGCCCTGATTTAGAGGAAGATAAAAAGACTTGTCTCATTTGGCAGTCTGGCTGAGTCTGTCTGGCACAAAGCATCAATATTCATCAGGAGCAAACTGGATCCTGAATAATGCTATGTCGCATCACCTTTCCACATCCCGTGTATGGGTTTGTTTGAACAGAAACCAAACAGATGGCATGAAAGAAAATGAATTCATGGCATGAGATTTACTCTGCCAATGTCCGAAATGACAAACCAACTCCAGTTTTTTTTATTTTTACAGGTTTGGATCAATACACACGCTGACCTGGGGTCAAGCAATATTTCTGTGCTGTCTTCCTTTACGATCCCAGTTCTAAAGTTGAGGACCAGGTCGACCATGAAGAGGGTGTCAGAGACCACGTTGAAGATGATCCACGATGGAGTGTTCTCGTCCCGAAAAAATGTGATCCCGACCGGCAGGACAATTAAGTTACCCATCATCAGCAGCAACATCAACAGGTCCCAGTAGAATCTGGAAACACAAGCGTTGAATCTTAAATAAACTAAAGTAAAATAATGAGGTAGAGCATGTCTTTGTTAAATTTAATTGCTTCTTCTTTTGTATTTGATGACGCTTTTTTTTTTGTGAGTATGTGTGGTATGAAACATGCTGACTTATGGTGACGAGCCAAAGATCAATTTTGGAGAGATTTCTGGTTTTCTAGTTGCTAAAACAAGAAAAAATATTTTTCTATTTGAAAAGTAACAAAATGATCCAACTTTAATGTCAAACAAAATATCGTTCATTTATTCATAAACGAAACGGAAATATAAATTACACACAGAGCCGGTGGCTCCCCTTCTGCAATTGTCTAAGTCTCACTACTAATTTAAATACATTCCCATACCAAATGAAATTGTTTGGTCTTTGATATTTATCTTTAGAAACCAGGTTGTCAAATTAAAATAGTTAACAATATCATTCATTTGAAAGAAATATCAGAAGTCTACCTCGAACCTGCCAACATCTGCTGACAACGAGGAACACCTCTTCATGTTAACGAGCAGCTGTAGAGTGAAACAGTTTTAGGGGTCAAAGTTAAAGATCTCAAAATACATCTTTTATTTTTATAAAATTTTCTATTTACTGTCAATACACAGATCTTGGTTAAGACGGAGCAGCTTAGTAACCTTCAGAGTCCTCAACAGTCTGTACTCCAAGCTAGAGAACATTAGTCTCCCGTGCTGTGTGGCGTTCTCAAATGAACACAGGAAGTAAATCACGTTCAGATGTCAGAAGTGATTAAAGTGTGACAGAGAAACCAAAGCAATCGTCTGGAGACCATTCTTGTCATCTTCTCGTCTCTCTTTCTTGAAATTCCTCCATCCATCACCTCGACTGTCTTATGCTCACACACAAATTCCCAAGCTGCGCTCGCGCTCGGTGGTCGATCGCTATTGAGCACTAATTCAGTAACATAACCTCATGGTGCGATGCCACTACCAGACTGATGAAGATTAAGCATGCATGAGTCATCAGCCTGACACACACACACACACACACACACACACACACACACACACACACACACACACACACACACACACACACACAC
>JAVKLF010000042.1:8448379-8462309 GCA_034783495.1 Millerichthys robustus
GTGCCTCTTTATGATGCAGTGCAGCGAGAGGAGCTTATCAGCGGACTGGGTAATGATACCCTTACACACACATTTTCACACAAACCCCAACACACACTCCTGCACAACAGCTATCGCTAAGAATAAAAAAACCATAAGGTTGTTTTAGAGGTAATTTGTCTTCTCCTTTCTGTCACTCGTCTTTAGAAGTTTCTTCTTCAGGTGCCACTCCAGATTACAGAGACTTACCTGTAAAAGTTTGGAGAACTGAATAATGCAACATGCTCAACTTGCATAATTTACGTTGCCACCTACATCATTTAGGAAACATAAACTGCAATCCTGGACAAAAATAATCAAAGATAATGATGTCTTCAGGTGCCCTATCTGGAGGAATGAGATTCCAAGAGAAAATTAGTATTTTTTTTCTTACAGTTTTGTTTGTCTAACTAGTCTTCTATAGTTATCTCAGTGAGACACCACCAGGGAGGGCTGTTCCACGTCTGTGGCTTTAATGTAAAGAAACTTTAAGTGATCTCCAACTACTGTCACATGTCTGCCTAAATATGTTGTTAGTTCTCTGTTCTGCTAAACGTTGGTGTTTGTGACACACGGAAATATCCAATTACTTTCAATATTGTGTATATTTATTACATTTTTAAATTAGGCACCTCACCATTTATTGCTGATGCAATGCATTCTGAGGACAGTGGTGATGATGATGGGTTAAAGTTGAGACTAAAACACAAAGAGCTGAGGCCTAAAACACTATCATGTGTGACAATAAATATATTTAGTATTATTTACCATGTTCTGTGGGTTGAAACAATCAAACATGTTTATTAAATTAGACATACATAAACTAGCTCAAGAGCTAACACCACATATTGGCATAGTTCTCATTTTCTTGACTTATCTGTCTCTGTATGGATTTTTGTTTCTTGGGGGGAAAGGTCTTAAATTATCACTATTTTTTCTCATATTATCATCTTAGCATTGTTGCATGACTCCCTCTTTTTCTACCCATACGTTTATTTGCTTCTGTCATCTGTTCTAAGACATTTTATATGTATAATTTAAGCATCTTCTAGGTACGGCATCAAGACCTATATGTTTAGTTGCTTGTACTCTTTTACTTTTTCACATCCCACTTATTTCTTTTCATTAAGCCTGAGGACTTTGCTTAATAACTGAATGTGTGACGTGTTAAGTGTCTATAACTTAGCTTGAAGTGAGCTTCTTCAAGAAACATATTGCACATATATACAATCTGTGGCTGATATGATCCAAGTGTCTTTTATTTCCATCCATCATCCATTATATGTTACCCAAGGATCACGGGGGTCACTGGTGCCCATGTCCAGCAGTCACAGTGCGAGGGGTGGGGGACACCCTGGACAGGTCACAAGTCCATCACAGGGACACATAGAGACAAACGAGACAAACAACCATTCACTCTCTCACTCACACCTAGGGACAATTTAGAGTTTCCAATTAGCCTAACAGTCATGATTTTGGAAAGTGGGAGGAAACCGGAGTACCCAGAGAAAACTCGTGTCTTTTATTTAACAAACAAAATTCTGCTGTGTGCTGTGTGTGTTTGAATTGCTCTGACCTGAAGTCACTGTAAGGGTGTATGATCCATGCTCCGGCAGATTTGAGTCTTTCCTGCTCCAATGCCACAGCTTTGTGAGATCCAAACATCCGCAGGCTGAACTTGTTGACCCCCGGTTGCAGCATGGCACCAAACTGCCTCTGGATGAAGGTGCTCTGGTTGGAGTTACTGTAATCCTCTCCATCCAGGCTCATGCCAAACCCACCGAACCCGGGCTGGCCCATGATCTCAGGGGTCCCCGCTGCAGTGGCGTTGCAGGCGGTGGTGGTGGTCTCTGCACCCGTCGCCACGACCATGACCCCGGTCCCTGCAGAGGAAGTGGAAGCCAGGGCGCCACGGGACGTGGCAAAGCCCACGGAGCGTGGCGGAGGATGCGCTGACGTCGAGGAGGATGGCGGGGGCAGGGGCACCGGGGGCGTCGGGGTGCCCGACGAGCGAAAGTGTAAGCCGTCCCTCGCGGAGGAACTCATGATGGAGAGGCGACGACCACCACGTCCACCTGAAGACACGTTGTCCACAACGAAGCAGCTCTTCTCCCCTTCCAGCGATGCCTGGGACAATCTGTATCCTGGGGAGGGCAAGCTGCCTTTGCTGCGTCTCTTTGAGTCCCCATCAGTCCGCCTGGGCAGGCTGTCTCCTCCAGACCCCACAGAGCTACCAGGGGTGCCCACACTCCCAGCCCCATCCATCCCAGCTCAGTGAGGAGGAGGAGGGTGTAACCTGTAGGATGGAACTCCTTCAGGAGCTGCTGCTTAAAATTCCCACCTGCAGAGATGATCCTACATAGATGAAGAGGTCATTGTCAGTCCGAGTGTTAGAAAAAGCAACAGAAAAGTCTGTAGCCTCTCTCCAGTAACGTTGACATCCTTACCTCAGTGCCCTTGGAAATGGCCCCGCGTGCAGATGATTGAATTCTCCCCTCTCTCATGCCCCTGTCACCAAGCAGCACCCTCTTTTTTATCTTAAAGGAGTCAGATTTTTGTTTTGTCCTCACAGATGTTCCCGCATCATTCCTCCTTCCTCGTCCTTGAAACGTTGCTCTCCGCCCGAGGCCCTCCCTCTCCCCTCCACCACAGCCGCTCTCGACGCTCCAGCGCCGGTCATGTTTGGCACCGGCTCCCCGGTCTGTTGTAGAGCACGGTGCTCGACGCTCATTGGCCAAAGCTGATATATTTTTGTATTTTTATTTTTTTATTTCTTTGGCCGCGCTTCTTCTCACTCAGTTCGGCTTCTTTTCCCGTCGCTTCTGTGGCATATGTGCCATTACATAAAGGGCGGTTCGGGGTCGGTGCGAGGTGGAGGGACGGTTTCACGTTTATATCCGCAGGAGAAATGACAAGGACGACTGGTCCTCATTCATTCATTCAGGTCGTTATTGGCACGCGAGCCGAGACGCGCTGATCCAGTCAGACACATTCAAACAGAAAATTGTTTTAGAAAAAAAATATCAAAAATTAACAGGGAGTGCGCACAAGACAGAAGTCGAAAGTCGAATTGTTCCCCAAATGTTGAATCCACGACATGTAGCCAAGTCCTATTCAGAATCCGAGCGAAACCTTCATGATGATGAGGATGACGATGATGAAAGACGCGCGGAAAGCCTGTCTGAGGCTGAGGCGCTCCGCGACAGGCGGACTCCAGAACCCGATTCCGCGGGTTTAACTTTACGTCAGACTGATGGAAGCCGCTTCACTCCTGACAGTTAAGAAGAAGAAAAAAACCTCTCCCGGTTAAAAGGGACTAGAACAACTTGTTGAGGCTCCTCCGCTGAAGTCCTCGAAGCTGAATGGAAGTTCACTTCTTTACATAGCTCCCGCTCAGAGGGCGAGCGCGCGGCGAGGCGCGTCCGAGCGACGGCAAAATAAATAAACAAATGCGCATCTAAAGGGGCTGGATGTAAGCGGCCTGTTACCATGGCATCCGCATCCCCATCATCCGCCGCACCCCCTCGCATCCCTCCCCTCCCTCCAAGGCCGCGCGCCCGGACAGCGCGCCACGGAGGCATCTCTCACAGGTACGACTCGCGCGTCATCAGAGAGGGAGAGCGCGTGACGCGGAGAGGAATGATGAAACTTCAGCTCAGACCGACTAGTCTTCACTCAATCTTATTCAGCTGTTTGTTTCAGCTCAAACCAATTTAGGAAAATGTTCATGAGTAGACCAACAGACACCTGAGTGGTTAGAAGTTCACACTAAAATGATTTTATGATTTTAAATTTACCGTCTTAGTTTACTTTCAGAACGAAAGCTAAAATGTGCAAAACTATCATTATCTACATAAATGAACAAAATAGCTTTAATTTGCAAAAAAGAAGCAAAAAGCTAGAAAGAGTAACAAATGTAGCTAGCTCAAAGCTACATTTAGTACAATAGTTAAAGGCCAAAACAGTAAAAACCACAGCAAAAGTAAATTTAGCACATCAGAAGCAAAAGGCTAAAATAGTAAAATCATAGCTAAAAGCTACATTTAGCACTTTAAGCCAAATTTTAGGCTAACTTAGCAAAACTGTAACTAAGAGCTAAATTTAGCATGTCAGTAGCTGAAGACTGAAAAATGGTAAAACCACAGCTAAAAGCTAAATTTAGCACATCAAAGCTAAAGGCTAGAAATGACTTAAGTTGTTGCATTAAGAGGAAATTAGCGAGACAGCAGCCAAATGAAAGACAAACAATAGAGCATTTCAGCTGAAGTAGATTAAAAAAATGTTTTTAAAGGAATTTAAAAATATTTTTAATAGGAAACATTTTGTAAATAGGGTTAGGCTAAATAAATACAAAAAAAAACAAATGTTAGAAACCCTATCCACACTGTTCCATTTCAAGTTAAACATTTTGATATGAATGGTTCAAATAGAATGAATGTGGAGGCAGTTTGATTTTTTTTAAGGACAGAACAAACTATATATAGGAAAATGCAATCAAACTACAAACCTCTTAAAATACATTATTCACTTTCATTATCAGAGCTAAAAAGAAAAAGCTGGATGGTCCAGTTTGTGATGAATCAACAAGAAAAAGAAGACAAACAGAGTTAATGTTTCAAGTTTTATTTAAAGGAGTCATTATGTTTGTCGAATGTTACAAAGTTTAAAGTATTAATCTCAGAGCTGCTTTTAACATTTTCATCACATTAATTTATGATTGGAAGCAAAAAGGCTTCAGCACATCAAGCAGATTCAGGATTCAAAGGATGCATTTATGGGACATTAACTGCCCTCATGATGTTGGTGTGACCGGATCCTGGGATCCAGCCCGTCACCACAATCACCATGTCGCCTGACTTGAAAAATCCTCTGGCTTTCCCTGCAGTGTGGGACAGAAAACAATAGGATTACTTGGAGAGAAAAAAAAAGTTCTTACTTTTAGGCAAAGTAAGAGAAACACACTGACCTATTTCCATTCCAAAGTTGACTCTGTTGTCGACATCATCGGCCCAAACCGGAGCAGGCAGAGGGTGGAAGAGTGCGGGGAAAACTCCTCTCAACAGCTGGGACTGACGGGCCACCTGAACAAGACCACGTGGATTTACTCCAAAAGAACTGTGACTTAATCCCTTATTAACCTTTCAAGACTATAACTACTGTTATGTGAACGGTTGTTATATTTGGTATGAAGCTTCATGATGTCACAACAGATCCTCTGTGCAGAACAGCTTTGAACATGTGCACTTCTCACTCGTTTTTGGTCCACAACATTTCTGTTATTTCAAATAATCTTTTCTGTAATCAGATAGTGTTGCTGAAATATGCGAGACTGTGAACACGCTGCAAATTCTCAAGTCTCACAAACAGTTTGAAACACATTCTTGTCTCAGAACAAAACCCTGAAGAACTTTCTGCCCTGTGATTCTGATCTGACAACAGACTGAGAGCAATCAATGGTTGCATCACACGTTGTTCAGTTTTGGAAGCGTGGCTCATCAACCAATATGTTGCATTAAAACCAAGACAAAAGCTCAATTATTCAAGACAAACACGAATAGTCATGGGAAACAAATTGTACCTGAGGGCTTCTGGTGACCCCAATGATTGGACAGCGAGGACGATACCTGGACAGGAGGTGTGCTGACCTGGAGAAGGGGAGAAATAACTGGAAACATCTCGTCCATGTGCAGTAAGAAGTGAGTATACCAGAATGATATTGGAAAGTACATTAGCTACATCATTCTATGGTTTTCCCAAACCTTTCATTCATTACTCTTCCAGATCTTATAAGACAAACTTATTTCTCATTTGTCTATAATGCATTTATCATATACAATGCTACAATGTAGCATATCACCATCAGTGTGTGAATGTGTGTGTGAATGGGTGAGTAGTGTACAGCACTTTGGAGTCAATAGGGACTTGATAAAGTGCTATGTAAGTACAGGCCATTTACCATTTAGTCAAGCGTGCTCTTGTCACAATAGTGGATTGGTGTACAGTACCTGCCACTGGTGGTGAGGACTATGATGGCCCCGGCGCAGCATTTGAAGGAGGACTCCACCGCTCCGATGGCTGTGACTTCGGTGGGGTCAGAGGACAGAGGAGTGAGGCGGCGCAACTCCTCAAACAGCTGCTGGTGGAAAATGGCCGCCTCTGCTTCCCTGCAGATCTGACAGAGGGCGGGAGGCGAGGAACGGAGGCGTTATCGTGGGTGGGTGGGAGCGTGGCCGACAAGCCAGTCGTTGTAAAACAAATGAAATCTGCACGAAGAAACACAACACACCGAGTGCATCATCGCAACTGCCTCCAACGGAAACAGTCCTTTGGCGGTCTCCCCAGATAACATGACACAGTCGGCTCCATCCAGCACAGCGTTGGCCACGTCACTGCTCTCTGCTCTGGTTGGCCGTGCGTGGGACACCATGCTCTCCAGCATCTAAACGAATTAAACAGCAACACAAATGACTCCAACATAAGCACCATAATTCAGATTTTTAAGTACAGAGGATTTTTCGCAGGTCAGGCTTATACCATCATCGTGCATCGTGAGTCAACAAGGACGGGCATTCAGAAAAGGAGATGGCTTTAAGTACCGTCTGAGTAGCTGCAGTTAGGAAGCTGTGGATGAAGCTGATTAGAGTCTGTGAGTGGGTGTTGTTTGTGAGCACAGGTCTCGAGTAGAAAACCTGCTATAACGCTGTCACTTTGACAGCTGAGTGGAGAGGGGCAGCATAAACAAGAAGCAGTGTTGTGACTCAACATGGCTGCAGGAGTGTGTGAGTGTGTGTGTGTGTGTGTGTCTCTGGGGTTTGTGTGCAAATGAAATCGTAAATGTGAGGTTAATGTGAACCATTTAGGTCTTAATGTAAGCGTACACAGACCCCGTTTTGACACTTGAGTGCCTAAAATAGCTGTAGAGTCCACAGTTGCATATTCTGACCTGCGTGGCACAGATGACTGGCTTTCCAGCCGAGTTGCAGCGCCCAATCATCATCTTCTGGGCAATGAAGACTTTCTCAGCGGGGATTTCAATGCCCAGGTCGCCCCTGGCAACCATCACGCCGTCGCTCTCAGCAAGGATCTCCTCAAAACTGGCGCACGGAATGGAAGGAAAGAGGCATCAGTGTTTGGAGTGTTTTAAAATAATAATTGTACGGATATAAAAGTAACAAAAAAAATTAAAATAGACCATTATTTTAAATGATTAAATCTTAAAATAAATATAGAATGCCATTGAACTGTCATAATAATTAAAGGGCTATGATTCTTTGAAGAAATGTATATCACCCGCTGCCTTTGATGCCAGAATTTCTTTTTCTTTAAAATCTGTCAATGATGACAGAGAATGGAGCTGTAGCCATTTGTTTAAACCTTGAAAGTAACATAATATGCAAAATATGAGAATGCTGTTATTGACTCTCTACAATCACATCGAATTTTAGCTCAATATCTGTAAAATTATCTGAGTTACAGCCATTTTGAGCTGAGTACTGTTGATTAGCTGTGGTTGCCATCTTCAACTGGATTGACTCCAAATGTTCATCACTTGAACATCCAATAAAAAAATTTCTGAACGTTTAAGTGAAACCTGTGTAGGAGTTCATGACATATTTTGCGTATAGACAAAGTTAACGCCAAATATTAATCCGCAAAGTTTCAAACGAAAGATTTTATGCAACGTGTTAGTGCTCAAAATGGATTAGGGTTCATTCTCAGCTACTACCACACCAAAGTTCAGGTCAATACCTGTAGGATTGATAAGTGATAGTCAGTGGAGGACTAACTTTTTTTTTTGGCTAACAGACACATGGTGCTAGCGATTGATAATCAGTAGTCTATTTAGGAGCAGAAACATAAAAAACTATCTTAAATAAACAAAAAGGTGTTGTGTCAATGAATATTCTTAAACTGGATCATAAGTGTGAAATTCAATCTTTAAGATCTAATGAAATTTAAAAAAAAAAATCCACCTATTAAAAGCTGTGCGTAAATGCTTTGAGCAGCCAGCGCTCAGCGAGAGAGAGAAAACAGATAAGTAATGAAAGTAGGAGAGCAGCGACATAAACTGTGTCATTTATTTTAAGTGGCAGCATTAATTTCCACAGACAGAGCGAGCTCGTTTATCAGATCCAGAGCTGACAAATCTGTACTCACAGAGGGGGGTCTTCAGGGTGTGTGTGTGTGTGTGTGTGTGTATGTGTGTGTGTGTGTGTGTGTGTGTGTGTGTGTGTGTGTGTGTAGGGGACGACAGGACCACCATCTCTGATAGATTTATGAGTCCTGTCGCCATCTAATTATTCTCTTCAGCTGTAGTTTGGTTTAAAACGAGCCGAGTCCCCTAAAGGATTTTCATTTCAAAGCTCCACTCACTGCTGAACTCCTTGCCGGCTCTCCACCTTGCTGATCACTTTGATGTGTCTCCCGTGAGGCCCCAGAGCCCGGCGCACATCCTTCACGTCCTGGGCCGAACGGATGAAGCTGGCGAACACCATGTCCACGCCGTGGGCCACCCCAAAACGCAGGTCGGCCTCGTCCTGCTCGCTGACCGCCTGCATGCCGACCAGGTCGCAGCCGGGGAGGTTGACGCCTTTACGGCTGCAGAGGACCCCGCCTGTCTCCACCACCGCCTCCACCCAGTCGGAGCCTGCAGGTGGATCAAAAGTGTGGGCTATCATGTGTTAGGGTTCATTCTCAGCTACTACCAACACCAAGGTTTAGGTCAATAACTGATAAAGTGATAAGTTTTAGTCAGTGGTGGGCACAGCTAACAAAAAAGTTAGCTTTGCTAAGGCTAAACAGCTAACCGTTAGCTACTAAGACAACTGTCAATCAATCTGTCTCACACATCTTTGTGTCATTCAAGCTAAAGACCGGTGGGACTGGCACACACCTGTTGATGTTAGTTTGTTAGCTAGCTATGAGCAGACTTAAAGTGATTCAGTTTTCAAAGAGCAAAAGGCACAGGAGCGTGTGTTGAAGAAATTAGGTGACATAAATGATGATAGAACTCCGAAATAACTGGATCTTGTGATTCTGGATATGAGTGTATCCATGTGTGTCCATAGATGTGACAGAAAAGTTTGTAACAAAAAGAAGCAACAATGTAACAAAATTATAAAAATAGAATTAATCTTGCTGGTATTGATCCGATCCGATACTCATTTTGATATCAATAGCATCGATACTTGGATTGATACGCCCACCCCTACTTATCTGTACCTCTGAGGATCTCTTTCCTAATCTTTTCAATCCTCGTCTCTCACAAAGAGAAACTCAACATTTTCAGCTCTTTGATCATTTTTTTCAAGACACTTAAGGTTAGAACAATTTGTAATTAGCTCTTTTTAGATTTAGTGCATATATTGAGTCTGTAAAACTGATTCAAAAGAGCTCATAACAATGCATGTTACCTATTTCTGTCACTCTGAGAGCGAGGAGGCCGTCGTCAATGTAGATTTTTCTTCCCTTCTGGAGGACTTTATGCAAGCTGGGATAGTTCACCCAGATTATCTTCCCGTCTGTCTTGTCTTTGTCAGTCTCTGCTGTCACCACTCGCACGTGGCTGCCTTTCACCAACTCCACCTCTTCTTCCGCTTTCTGTTCAAACACACACACACAAAAACCCCTCAAATCATCAGGAAAAAATGCTCTGAAAGCCCATTTTTTCTGAAATAAGAAGCATTTATCCTTGATAAACAAAGTTCTGACTCATCATCATCTAATGGTAGTTGTTGAAAGACAGTGTGTTTAGAAAAAAAAAAGCTTGTTAGAATAAACCTGGGAAGGCTGCACTGAATAAAAAGAACTCTCTGTTTCTTTTTAAACAAAAATGTTTGACAATTCTGAAATACTGCTCCACATCTGAACTCTCTGCACTCGGGCTGAGTTGATGAGGGGTTTGTTCAAATTTCATTTTATTATGACTGTCAGATACAACCACACGACATTTTAGCTCAATTTTATCTACGTATTTGCCAGCTAACAGTGTTGCTTTATTAGTTAATGGCAAAGTTCTAGGCAAAGGTGTAGGGCTACACCTAATTTTAGATCAATATCAATAAAACTGACTGAGCTATAACCTTTTATGCATTTGCTAAAGTTGATCAGCTTTATGGTAACAAATTCCCACTCCTTTCAGCTGTGGGCAATAACTGTAAACATAATGGCTGATCTAATATAGTTAAATCAAAGATAACAAAAGCTTCAAATTAAGCATAGGAAAGACGAGTCTTTACGACTTTATCTTCCAAATAAACTTATAAGTTGATTTTAGGGACACGTGAAAAGTGAGGCTCAGTGTGGAGATCACACATCACACAGTGCACATTGCAGGCTAATCAAGGCACAAAGAGGCTGCCAGCAGCTCGGAGGGATGTGTTCAGCCAGTTCCAAAAAAACAACACAATAAGATGATGATGGAAATGGAAAAGCAGCACCCGCCCACAGCTGTTGTTTTTCTAACCTGTAACAAACAGTCGACTCGTTTTCTGCACCTCCTACATCTGACTGCCTGATTACACCGGTTTGATCAACGAAACGTAACGCGCTCACCCCTTTCACTAAGCCGGTGCGGATCTCCGGACCCTTGGTGTCCAAGGCGATGGACACAGGTCGATAATACAAGGGGTCAGAGGTGATGGTCTCCACCGCCTCTCTGATGTTTTTGATAGTCTCGCTGTGGTACTGAAATATAACCAAACAACAGAAACGTTTAACAGCAGAGAGAAAATGTGCACAAGTTGACTTTTTGTGCAAAAAACGAATCACACAAACCGCTTCTTCCACATACTTCATGAGAGCCGTGAGAAAAATTAAGACGAGCGATGTTCATCCCAGCTTTAACCATCTCCTGTAATTTGGGGATCGATCGAGATGCAGGACCTGAGAAGAAACATGGAAAAAAAAGACATGAACTGAGTTTTAAACTTTATTAAACATTGTGTGAATCAGCATTCAAACAATAATGATTTTTTTTTTTTTTTTGGGGGGGGGGGGGCGCATGTGCCATTCTGACAATCTAACACTGGCAACACGCTGAGGGCCTCCCAGGAGCCTGGCTGTCTGACAAGGAGCTGGCGACGACGCGCCACAGTTGCCAGAAAAACAAAACTTGAAACTGAGACTGTCAATTTCGCGGCCGGCTGCGGCACTCACCGATGGTGCAGATTATGCTGGTGTTGCGCGCTGTGATTGGCTCCTGGTCGATGTCCAGCAGACAGAGATGCTCCAGGAAAGTGTCAGCCATGCTGGCATCGAGCTGCTGACGCTGAATGAAAGAGTCCGGCATGGTCATCACATCCGAGTAGCGCCTGATGCGGGCTGCAGAGACGGGGAAAATGTTGCCACTGTGGGGAGAAACTAATCACGAAGCCCTGCAGCCAAATCCACCTGAGATTATCTTTTTTGGCAACGCTCCAGATTATGTGTGATAGCAGCATCAATGAACATGTTCAATTTTCCTTTGTGTTAGGAAGAAAGGCAGCTCACATAATGGAAACATGCAGTTTTGTCACTGAAAGCCAGGATAAAAACAAATCTGATATTAAAAATCACCTGCAGTGGTTCCATAATTACATGCTGACATTCAGCTCAGTTACAAAAAGCTACCAAACCACAGCTCTGCAGATAGTTTTGGACAATGCACTTAAAAAACACACAAACGCTGAGAATACGTAGAAATAATCTGACATTTTAAAAAGAAAAAGAAGATATAATCCACACACGAGCAAAAGTCTGGATGTCTTTTAAGGAAGTACAAGATGACACAGCCTATTTAGGAATATATTATTTGCCTCTTCATTGGAGCAGAAAGTGAGATGATATTGGACATGTTTTTTTCTGATGGAATAGTCAGCCTGATAAGAGACCTTGGTGGAATTTTTTCTGTTGTTGTCAGCATATGAGCTGCAGGAGTCTCCTTGAGAGCAAAATAAAATCTGTCCTTCCAGAATCAAATTAAGTGTTAAACAGACGAGGCCAACATATTTTATTCTTACAAACTTCAAAGCTATAGTTAGGTTTTATTTTTGTGAGGTTCTGTGGAAAGTTATTAATCAACTAATATCTTGTTTTGGATGACTCTTTGAACAGAAGGAGTAACCATGTTGTGTCAACATCGTTTAAAGAGCCATTTGCAACAGGTAAGACAATAACTATTCATAACCTTTTTTGGTGAACCTCATTTCAAAAGATCTGAATTGTCCCTTTAAGTCTATATAACAAAAGGGTCACAAAAGGCAAGGCGACTTTATTTATATAGTACATTTCACATATATTGTAAACTCGAAGTGTTTCACATAAGAAAACAACAAAAATCCAACTTATTTAAGACGCTGAGTTGAAGTTAAAATTTGGTGGTTTAAGTCGCACACATTTGTCCTTCGGGCCTCGGGTTTGATACGTGCTCCATTAGATGTTAACTGTTAGCTGAATCACGCACACCACTGTTGCTGAGCAACATTCAGGGGTCGCCTCTGAACATGCACAAATATTCAGAAGGAAAGCAGGATGAAAAGCACAATAACAAACAGCAATGGAACCATTTTAGAAATAAGAAGATAAGTCTGAGAATAATTAAGTTGTGCTTTAATCTGTCTGCTTCTGGGACTACATTTTATGCTTTTTAATGAGCTTGAATTTGTTTATTAGATCATCCCTGAAACTGAAAGACTCAAAAGCTTTTTCTCCAGAAAAACAAAACAAAACAAAAATATCAGCTACAGAACAGGATTAGTATTCACATGCACGTCTGTTTCTGTTCCCCTGACAGAATTAGGTCCAATATTCTAGCTTTGGATTGGCTTTTTACCAGAAAGATACCAGGCAGTCTAATGAATAAACTCCAAAAACCATGCTGCTGGAAACACATTTAAGGTTGATAGTAAATGAAAAAATTCAAATTACTGCAATTAAAACCTAAAAAAGTCAGAAAATTATTTAAGGTATCAGCTTCTTCTGTAAAAGTGCTTGTCTTCACACAATGTTCAATCAATTGTTTCTCTAAAGATAAGAACTGAAATCCTTACAAATAAACCTGCCGTTATAGATTAGTTAAAGGTCAAACACCTAAACAAGCAAGTTCCAGTTAAAAGAAACACCTCCTAAAAGTTTAATTTAGTCTCAGTATAAATGATAGTTTTCTACATCCTAAACCGAAGACTTAACTGCTACCTGGAAGACGAGCTCACATCTTTCATGCAAATTGTTGCAGAGCTCCACTAAGAGCTTTGATCCTGAACAATGAAATCCATTTTGAAGGATGTCACAGTTGGTCAAGCCTGCAGTTTTTAGGGGAGGACAGAATAAAGACGGAGAGGACGAGAGAAGAGCGAGACGGACAAGGTCAGCGAAAACAGTCTGTGATTGAAGAAGTGAAGGCGAAGAGGGTAAAATGGAGCAGGGATGAAGTGAACATCAGGATTTATCATTACCTGTACCAAAACTGCTGTGATATGGTTTCTAAAATCTGTGTAATAGTTAAAATGTTCTCACATAAACAACACAAAAGGTGGGGTGGATCCAAAAACAATGCGTTAACTGCAAACGGTGACACGTTTGGCCAAGGCTGAATCGATGAGAACCACTTAAAGCACGTGTCAAACTGGAGGCCCGAGGGCCAAATGTGGCCCTGCCACTGCAATTTATGCATCAGCGTCTATTTAAATGCAAATGATGCACTTCACACCTGAGCCCCTACTCTGTTCAGCCAAGTTTGTAGTTTGAGAAAGATATGATGATCTAGCAGAAACTTCTTTTTTTATGAATTGGTTAAAAGATGTCAACAATTGAAGACTTGTCCATCCAGCCTCACATGTTGGAGCCAGAGTCTGACCCAGAGCGAGAGGAGAATGAAGAGATACCAACCTGCAGAACCACAGATTCACAGAATTAGTAAGCTGGACGTCTGAGC
>JAVKLF010000042.1:8479512-8489565 GCA_034783495.1 Millerichthys robustus
TGATGAAAGATGAAAAGTCTGAGTTTGTAAGTGTAGGAAATATTTGTTTTTGTGTCAGACCACCTGATTGGTGCGTTCAGGGACAAACAGAGAGTCCCGCCCACATCAAGCAATGTGGGTCTTTTCTACAGCTAAACCTTAAAAAATATTTTTTGGACATTTTTACCTCAGGGCAAAACACAAAAAATAAAGTAAGACAACCTAAAAAAATTACACTTAGGCTAATATTTTCTGCTGAATAATTGCAAAAAAATATGCTGAAAAAGCAGAATACAGGCCAAAAGCTGAAATGAGCAAGATGAAAGTGAAAAACTAAAAATGGCAAAATGATAAACGTTAGCTAAACCCTTAAAGAAGCTTAACAGGCAATAAATGGTAGCAAAAAGCTAACCAAAGGTAGCTAAACAGTAGCTGAAAACTAAATTTAATACCAAGTTTCAGCTTTAAGCTAAAAAAATAGGAAACACTAAATGTCTGAACACTACCTAAATGCTAAGCGTATGTAAAGACAAGCTAAGAGCTAAAGTAAAAAATGCTGGCTAAACGCTAAAAGAATCAAAAATATGCATAAGTAGTATCATAAAGCTTTGATATAATTTAAAAGTTGTAAAAGTATAGATAAAAACTAAAAGTAGCAGGACGGAAACTAAAACAAAAATTTACAAGACTAGCTAAATGCTAAACGTAGCTTAACAGGAGCTAAATGGTAACAAAAAGCTACATAAAAGCCGAAGTATCCAAATTGGAGTTCAAAACGGTCAAAAAGCTAATTGAAAGTAGCAAAATTGTAACTGTAACCCGATGTTAGTACCAAATTCCTATATAAAACATATAAAACAAACAAAAAACAAAAAATGCTGAATTTGGCTGAAAAACTGAAACTAGAGCTATTAAACCTCAATGAAGCTGAACACTAGCTAAATGCTAAAGACAAGTAAAAAAAAAGTAGCAGAGGACAAAAACTGAGCCATTATGCTGAAGCAATAATTTAAAAGTTGTTTTTTTTTTGTTGCAGGAACTCACAAGGTTTGATGGATTTCTTTTTGCAAAACATTTGGAACTACAATTAGAAGTTTGATAACTCTAAAAGTTAAATAAGCTAGAATTCACAACACCCATCTACTGAATGAACATTTTGCTAATTGAACAGTCACAAAATTCAGACACAGAAGCAGAAGCTTTGGTCATTCATGAAAATTTTATTCAGTTGTAAAGAAAACATCACGGACCACATGAGTAGATGTAGGAATACAACAAAATAAAAGCAGGAAGCTAAGTTACAGCATTGAAGGGAACCTATGGCCGACAGATCACAGCAGTCTTCCTCGGCACTCTGTGGATCCACAGCAGCACAGCAGCTCTTTACCTTCTACACTCCCAACCTCATAGTTGTAGTCCCAGGTCAGCTCGGTGCCGGCCCGGATACGCCTGCAGGAGGGCAAAAAAGGGGGAGGAGGAGAGGGGAGCATCTAAAAAGTCAGCTAACCAAAAAGTTAGCTTCACTAACCACTAACACAAATCTCAGCTCTGCTAACTCTAATTCGCAAAACACATAAAAAGTTTGTGGAAGCTAACGCTAACCGCTAAGACGACTCTCGCTCAGCCTGTGTTCACGTCTTCATCTCCTTCCAGCTGAAAACCAGTAGGACTGACACAAACCTGTTGTTAGTTTTCTATTGGTTTAATCTGAAGGTGGGTGGGATTACCTGTGGCTAATTGGCCAATACAAACCCGTTACAGCTCTATCTAACATGTGATAGGTCCAGTTTCGCCCTTATAGAATAAAAGCCTTTCTTAGATCAAGTTTGAATTTTTTAAAATACTGTTTGAAGATAGTAAAACAACACATAGCAAATAACCCCTTAAATGAGAAGCTAGATCAGGTATTAGCTCCACCACTGCACCTTTTTGATAACCAGTTGAAAATAAACAATAAAATGTTTTTTTACTTCTCATTTGGTGCGAGTCACGTCATAAAGACAGATCACCCCTTACGTGCGAAGGGCTTAATTTCTTAAATAAAGTGAAGTTTAATTGTGACTGAACTCACTTGCTGGCAAAGAATGCCACCCAGGGGAACCGAAGGTCGTGTGTGTCCACAAACACGTTCTGGACGAAGAGGTTGGGACTGCAGCTATGCTGTAACACAAAACAGAAGCAACGAATGAGAGGAGAGGGTAAAAAGCTTTACGTAACACACAATGGATTAAACATCTTACATTCAGGTATCGCCCAAGATTTCCTTCTAACTTGGCATCGATGATGTAGCAGGATTCTTCGCCGTCAAAGAAGAGACGAGTGTTTTTCAAAGTGTTTTCTCCACCTCCTCCTTGCTGCCCTTGCTGTCGGTGTTTCCCGCCCTGACTGCTTGGTCCCGCCCCCCCTCCAGGTGTTCCCGTCTTCACCATCATGCTGTGGCTATTCTTCAAGGCGATGCCTCGAGTGGATTTCACCGCTGTCTGCTTTTTGGTCACACTGGGACCAGAAGCTTTATGAGAGGGGACAAAACAAAAGACATTAAGAAGTGTATAATATTCAGGAAGCACGTACGATCACGTACTTGCTCTTTTCTATTTTCTATGTCCACCTGGAGTGGCTTTGTCTCTGTCCTTGTTGTCTTCAGATCCTGAGCTGATGGTCTGAACGTCATCGCTGTCAGAGAGCGTCATCACATCTTGCTTCTTTGTTTGACTAAAAAATTTTTTAAAATAGAATCAGTTCTTACACATTAATGTAGATTTATCAAATATGCTTTAAAAAAATTAAAAACCACTATATCAGAAGATTTTGAGGAACTCCAACACACCTCTTATCTTCAGCGTCCTGTCATGGAAAATAATGAACAAAATTATGCAACTTTATGGAAAGCATTCATAAAATAAAAAAAATAATTAAAAAATGGCAGCAATCATTACAGTATATTCCTCTTAAAAGCTTATACGTATATCTAGGATGATAAAAGAGTTGCATCTTTATTTCTGCTAAAATGTGCTCTACGTGTAGGTTAAAAACTTCAGTCCTGTTTCTGTTTTTATTACACACCTTCTTGATCCCCTGGCTTGTTAGCCAGGAAGCCACTTTGCTTTTCCCCGTCTCTTCTGGGATCGATGGAGGCTTTTCATCAACTGCTCCTCCAGAAACACTCAATCCATCTTTACTGTCTTGACTGCCTGAGGCAGGAAGGAAGGCAATACGGAGAAACAACACATAAATCACCCAAATCCAGCTATGATCGTATCAAATTAACAGTGATGAAATGCTAATTTTCTTTTTAAGGAAACTGAACAAGAAAAGCTGAATTTTCTGTATTATGACGAATGATGTGTTTCTTGTTTGGATGTGACTGAAAGCTTCTAAAAAGAAGTGTGACTTATTGTCCAGAAAATAGTGTAACTGTGGCGTTTGGCTGATAATGATTAACATGAGTATTAATAGATAACAATTGCACTTGCATGTTTTTGACTTTATATCAGTCACCCTGTTCTACAAATCATCAGTTAAATCAACTTCTTTATTTCATCAGCATTATCTCCTTCCAGCATACTTTGCTGCTCTTAAAGGACAGGTTGGATTCTCAGCGGAGTAGATTTGTTGCCACACTATGCTAAAGGCGTTTGTTGTTGGTTCTCGTCTTCTGGCTTTGGTGTTCTCCGTTTTATGGCGTTATTTCAGGTGATTAAACAAGTTTGTAGTGTTAGTGGCTCCACGCTGCCTTCCGCCATCGTTGTTATGTTTTAGGCTCCGATGCACACAAGGAAACGCGGACAAATATTATTTTGGTGACAGTTTTTCTGACTACTAATCACACGATACGATTTTCAACATCAAAAGCCTAATGTGGCGTCACGTCTTCTACACATGCAGAAATCTTCAGAGACGTGAACTGTTCACACTATAATGATCGCATTTAAATTTTAATGTGACTGACCACGCTAAACACCCCCCAAAAAAATCCAAGTCTAATCAAAAAGAGTATTAAGACCTGCAGTGTGAATGTGGCCCAAGTTAGAACAGGAAGAAAATGAGAAAATGAAACAGCTAAAGATTGTCTCTAGGCTGCAGTTTACCTTCTTTGTTGCCCTTGACCTGACCACGTGTGGTGTAACTCCTCCACACAGAACTGGAGTTGAAATAGTTGTCCTTCACAAATGTGTCGTCTGAACTGTCGCTTTCATCTTCGCTCTTCGAGTCCTTTTCCTCTTCGTTGCTGTTGCTGGAAGAGCTCGAGCTTTGGGCTGCGGGACAACGAAAAATATGCAAAAAGATATATGACAGAGGATGAAAACATCAGCTTTTATTTCTGAAGGACTGAAGAACCTCTTGGTGTTTACCTTACCCTTTCTGGGAGGTCGTCCCCCGCTGTTGCCAGAAACCAAAGCGGACGGCTGGATTTTTATTCTGGACACATCCACTCCACTTCCCTCACTGTCGGAGCAGTGAGCCTCGCTCTCGTAGCCTTCCTTAAAGTTCTCCACGCTCTCTATGTGGTCCAGATTGGCAAAATATTCATCGCCCATCTCTAGACCTTCTTTGTCAGCAAAGTCATCTGTCAAGATTTTACCTGTTGGAGTGGCAGGAAAGAAAGACAAAAATGAAGGCGTCTGCACGAGTCTGATTTAAACCCATCTTTAACTTTAGTTGTGTTTCTCACCAGCATAAATGCAGACAAATGAGCCCTTAGCAATATCATCCAGACACCGGATGCCCCAGCCTTTGTTCTGGGTCTTAAAGAGTTGAAGGCGGACCTGCAGGCCGTGCTGCACCAGCCGGTTGGTGCACATCTGAGCACAGCATTTGCACCTTTTATTACACTCGTAGATCCTGAACAAGAAAAAACAAAAGTAGGATGAGATAAAAAGAGGTAATAGTAAAACATGATCACATTAACTTTCCTTTAAAAAAAAAGGACCCTGACCCTGTTGGCAGACACTCCTCTAATCGTTTATATGAATATCCTGCGTTTAAGTTGATCTGGGCTCCGGGTGTACAAGCTGTAGCCTGAAGGGTCAGCTGGTGGCAGGAACATTTGGACCTGCAATCAAGACACAAAAATACTAAGATCCCACGACACATTTTCAGGGGATTAGCTACGGCTTACAAATAAAAAAAACTGAAGCTGTATGAAGGAGCAGCAGCACTAACTTGTCTCGACAACCATCAGTGCAATCACACCCAACAAGGAAATCAGCACTGGTGTTGATAAATACTCCATCCTCAGGAATACGCTCTTTGCCTTGAAGAGAGAAGATCTGTCAGTCTGATTTCTTGTTGTTCTGCATCTTTGACCATTAGAAATCCAATTTGTACTGTTAAATATAATATGTGCCTACAGGGTGAGTCAAAAGCCACAGAACAAACTTTTATTTCAGAAAAAAAGGAAAATTACATATCTGAATAGCCCAGAAAGCGTATGGGGGTCTATCTTTTCGGCTAAGACCAGAAAATGGACGCCATCTTGAAAGCCGCCATATTGGATCACGGGCAAGTTTTTCCAAAGATAGGCTCACTGATTACTTGCTGGGGGACTCAAATATGTAATTTGATCTTTTTGCTCTTAAATACAAAGAGTGGCCTGTGACTTTTGACTCACCCTATATAGACAGGGTTTTCCTCCCAGAAAACTTGCTAAACCTGGCGAATCATTTTTAATGCTGGGGGAAGGTGGGGTAGCATTAGTGGAGTGCTATGTTCGTAATGCTAGGTCCAAGCCACTTGTCCTGTTACCACAATCTCCAATAGCACTGGTTTCAAATAAACAAACAACGACACTTAGACTGGCGGAGACAAGGGGCAAGTAAAGCGTGGCAGCCCGCCAAGCCTATAGTCCACTGGGGGAAATGCTGACAGATGACGATTATTCACCAAAAATAACAGTAACTATAATAAATTAGGTTGTTGGTGTGGTCATAAGAAACAATGAGGTTAATTTCTGACATCCTGAATTTTTTGCGGAGACTTTTTTTGTTGCAGTTTCTTGTGATTTGTATAGCTTTTCCCATGGATGTACGCAAAACAACTCCCAAGACCAATTAATAAACTGTAAAATAAGTTTCCATTTATCATTTCACGATCCGATCAGATGTAGAAATTTTAAAGTTTAAAACGGTTCTGACTCATCATTGCACAAACCTAAAGTAAATCCATGCAGATCTTACTGTAGGCAACTTTAGGAGGTGGGGTGGTATCAATCTCATTGACACAGGAAAGTGGGATGTCCTCCTTCCCACTGGTGATGTCTGGGATGTAATAGAAAGGCCTTTGTGGCTGAAAGGGTCGATCCACGAGAACATAGGGGTCTAGACAGAACATTTCTAGAAATATAAAGTCACAGCGAGACTGGAAGAGGTAAGTCTGTATCTCTGACATGTTTCGTAAGCAAAGTCCACATGGAGCCTTGTAGGTTACATGGAAAGACACCTGAGGAGAGGACATGGCAGCAAAAGGTTATTCAGGTAATCTATTTTAATGTTTTATGGTCCTTGGTGGTGTGGCTGTTCATGTTTACCTTGCGGTTGACTTTGCGTCTACTCGTCATACGCCTGAAATCATACAGCAGAGGAGTGAGGAGGGGGTTCTTTCCTCTGTGCACGTCTTGACTGACTGGTCGAACTCGGTTCAGACACGCAAGCTGACACGTGTGGGCCAGGTAGAAAATTCTGTCTGTCGGTGCTCTGTAGGAGGGCTGCTGAGGGATGGTGGCCATTGCATGTGTCACAGGGGGCGGAGCAACAATCAGAGTGGGTTGCTGCCTCTGGTACAAAAGTGTGGAGGGGGATGTAGGCATACTCAATACTTTTCCACTGTGAATTAAAGAGAAAAAAAAGACAAAAACTGAAATGACCTCTATCTCCTATAAACTGAAAACGGTCTATTTTATTCAACTAAAATGATTTAGAGCCCATCATAAAAGCACATAGATAGAAAATCTATTATAGAAATGTTTTTTTTTAACATTCAGACATTAACTTAAAAAACTACTGCCAAATAACTTTTTTTCTGTTGTGCCGATGAATTAATCTATAAGACTAGTTTCTTCAGACAAAGTTGCAAAACAAGAGCTGCTACGGGAGCCTGAAGGTCCAAATGGGAAGTGAGAAGGTGGCTGAAGGATTTTAAAAAATACTGTTTCTGTTCTTTTAAACAGTGTCCCAATTTGATTTTAATAGGTGGATTGGATAAAAAGGTAAATGGACTGTACTTATATAGGACATTTCTATCTAACCAGGATACTCAAAGTGTCTTACAACACAATCTGAGCCCTCATTTACTCATCAACACTGCACTCTACTAAGTCTCTAGAAAGCTAAACCAGATAAATCATTCAATAGAGACTATTCAGTGATTTAAATCACATTCATTTACTGATGGGACACACATCAGAGGTAGTGGTGGTCCAGTGTCCCGCCCAGGGACACTTCCACATGTGACTGAATAGTGGTGCAATCGAACCACCAACTCATTGGAGGACGACTCTCCTAAGCACTCAGCCACAGCCTCCCTAAGATGAACTCACCTTGAGAGGTTGGTGGGACCTGAGGACAAAGACTGCAGGACTTTGGAAGCATGTGTCCCTCCCACACCAGGGACAAACGGAGAAGTACTCTTCTTCGCCATCTGATGCTTATTCCTTAATAAACAGAAACAAAAAGGTAACTGCTGACAGCTGGTTGGTTTTATAAAACCACACTGGCTACTGTTGGTTATACTGCAACCATCAGAACCTGATGACAGAATTACTCCTTCGGTTAGATTAATAATTTTAACACGTTTCACTGTTTTCTAAAACCTGTTGGTATTACTGTTTGAAAATGTATGGCTTTAAACTGTTGACAGAGCTAGTTTTGTAAAAGTGTTTGCTTCTCAAACAAGCTGTCACCAGTAGTGTTCATAAGATGTTTACGAGGTGTACTTACTGCAGATATTGTAGATGTGACACTTGTGTGGGCTGAAGTGTTTGCTGAGGCAGAAAGGTTTGCTGAGGCTGAAGGATTTGCACGGGTTGAGGGGTTTGCAGGGGTTGAGGGGTCTGCTGAGGCTGAAGGGGCTGCTGAGGCTGTGGTGCTGTTGAAAGCTGAATGGGTTGTGCCTGCAATGCTTGAGAAGGAGCTACTCCAACATGTTCAACACCAGTGTACTGAACTACTGGGCCTTTACTTCTCAGAGCTCCTGGAGATACAAATGGTGAAAAGAGTGTGCTCACATTTGACTTTGAAATTTTTTTTTATTAAAAGTGAGTTTGAATTATGCATTTTAGATAATCAAATCTGACTTTTCTTCATAACATTGGTACTAAAGATATGTAGATGTAAACTAAACAGTTGCTTTTAACAGAATCATTTTTTCCAAGAGAAATGAAGCAAAGTTTCATTGATTTGTCTATGTCTGAATTTCTTTTTGTGCAGTTTATTTTATGGATTGTTTTCCCTCCAAAACGGTGTTTCATTACCCATGTTTGGTCTTGTCCTTTGGTGGCCAGCCAGCTTCTTCTCCTGAGTGTTTGCTGAAGTCATTTTTAGGTTGAACATGGGCTCCAGTCTGGTGGATCCTCTGTAAATCCATTCACTCCTTTTGTCTTCCTGCTCAACACAAAGCAACACAAGAAACTCGGGCACTTGAGTAAATTATCCCAAATTTCTGATAAATGAATATATATATAATAAACAGAATTTTGCAGGTAGTGTGAGCTGTGTTACAGCTGCCACATCAGATAAACTTATGGACAAGGTTAATTTAGGTGAGTAAGTACATTTACAATTGTCACTATCTATTGTCAAGTTAGAGATACAAGTGTCCATTAAGCTTTACTTGCCTTTAAAGCTTTAAGTTGATTACTTTCTATATAAGTGTTTAGTTGTTTGTATTGGTATCTGGCATGTACATACCAAAAAGAGAATTTTGACCAAGCTGCCGTCTACTTCCTCCACTTTGCTCTTCCACCACGTACCCTCCCACTCCGTCTTGATTATCTGTCCAACCTTCAGGAGCACCATCGGCCTACTGGGATAGGCTGAAATGTACTCCTCGATAAAGTCTCGACAGGATGCGTCCTCAATGTCTTCCCAAGTACGTTTTACTACAAAACAAATTATTTACCTTAATAAACTGTCTGCGCTATGTTTTTAAATAAAAAAATTGAGAAAGTGGCTCTTACGTGGTCTGCAAATTGGGTAGAGTTCAGGCAGTATCACATATGAAGCATAACCATCGTCAAAGAAGATCAAAAACCTGAAACATGAGTAGAGGACATTAGTGAGCTCACGCAATCAATGTCTTTAACTTTTCTGATTTTTAGTGACTCACCTCATGCGGTTCTTGTTGTTAGGCATCTCTGCTACAATTCCCGCGTACAGCCACACCAGGTTTCCATCTTTGTACTTGGCGACTACACGAGACCCGACAAATAGGCTCTCCAGGGTCGGGTTATATTCAAAAGCCACGTGATTCCCAGACAACAAACTCTTGCCTTTATCAAACCTCACTTTATATTTAAATGCAGTATTTCCTGAGTATTAAAAATTGAAGACATAGTTTAGGAAACATCCAACAATGCAAAGAAAGAAACCATGAATATGTAGAATGATTTTATAAGTCACTCAAAAAAAAAAAAAGGAAAAGAAAACATACCCATAGGATTGATTGCAACAAGGGTGCCTTTGTGCCAAGTCTTGGTGCGTTTTTTCCCCAGAATGGTCATCCCAACCTTTAGCTCATCTTCTTTAATGTTCGGATTTGGCTGTGTCATTGCCTGAGATGGAGCTTGTGATACAAATATTGTTGGTGCTGAACTCTGAATCCCTGTAAGACAGAAAATTAATTACATTACTCACACTAATGAGTATCGACAATGCTTCCACTCGATGTCTGATACACAGACCATCACATAGGTTCACCTGGCTGAGCTGAAGGCTGTGCTGAGGAACGGATCAGTGGAGCTCCCTGTGAAGGCTTGGTCACCATTACGGACAACTTCTGCACCTGCTGGCAGGTTTTTTGTAGAACTGCAGAGACGTCTTTAAACTGATAAAAAAAAACAGGAAGCAGAATTAGTGTGTT
>JAVKLF010000042.1:8506983-8517308 GCA_034783495.1 Millerichthys robustus
CAAAACAGTAGACAGGGTGAAATTATTAGACAAGCTATAATTAGAAAAACGTACTGTACACAGTCTTAACTTTAAGGTTTGACACATTAGAATACAATAATAACTAATCTTTGAATTCTTCACAGGTTTTGGAATAATAATGATTTTGTGCAGATATATTTTATTAAACTCAACACGGGTGCAGTAATGTTGATGATCACACTGAGATGTCAATGTATGTAGAATGATGAACTGAATTATTTTGGCCTTACAAGCCTAACATTGCTGCAACTTTTTGCATTTAAAATCCTGTCCTTATAAAGGGATTCTCACCTGCTGACAATTATTTCATTAAGTGCGTTTCATGAACCACATTTATTTACTACTGAATTTTGACGTTTTAAGGGTCCATCCGGTATATTTTGCACTTCACACACTACGTTTGTATTTTATTCTAGTTTTGTTTAACAAATAATCAACATAACAAGCATATCTGAATATCTTTAGAAACTTGACAAAGACAAAAAACAACTTCTGAGTGTTTTTATTGTGAATCATGTTTTATCATTAATATCAATGCTTGGGCATCATTAAACAAAACAACAACAACAACAAAATAACACTGTAATTAGGCCACATCTGCTTCTTCTGTATCACTGGGGAAAAAAGTGGCTGGTTGGTCAGGGTTAGTAAAAAAACAAAAACATGCAGTAGTGGAATGAGAGTGAAAAGAAGCTCATTTATAAAGACAGAGGGAGGAGAGGGCTGGTTTGGATTCACGAGCTGAGGTGGAAATGGGAGGGGGTGGGGGACATGAAGACAGGAGAGCTCACCTTTCATCAAAAATAAGGCACTTGATGTAAAAATATACATTAAAGCTCTGCGACAAAAATAAAACACTTCCTTTGTGACTTCACTCAAACTAAAAGAAATTTCCTCCAAAAAGCAAAAAAAAAAAACAACAACAACAAGGAACAGTATTGTAAACTCACTTCATACACAGAATCATTCCTAAAAGCATCTATTTGGATAATAGTTTAAATTCTCAGCCAGGTTAGTGAGCGTACAGTAACCGCAGCTTTCAGGCAGTGAACTGAAAAAATCTGGTCCATTACAAATATTTTAGAAAACTCCAATGTTTCCACAAAACGACTCATTTTCACAATAATTACGCTGAGTTATCACTTTCATGTAGGCAGCACCGTCAATGTGGTGTCTGGGCTTGAAACTGCGATTTCTCAATCACATTTTTGTATTGAGCACCCTTTTCTGTCTGTTGCTTACAGCTTTGACAATTAAAAAAACTGCACCTCTGAAAGATCAGATGAATTAAGACCAAAACCGGAACGTTTTATGAACGTCACAAGCTGCACGGGATGGGGGTGGGGTGTTTGGCCTACTGCAGAATATTACTTCACTGAATTGGTGCAAAGACGTTGCGTAGCCGAAGAAAAGGGAAATCAATGCCCCACTGTATCACCTGCATGAAAGTTAAAAAATAAAACAAAAAAAGCAGCACAATTTAAACAGAAAGCTTTAAAATGGCTTTTTAGCAGCCACGAGCTGACTCTAAGGCACCGTTATAACATGAAAGCTAAAGTAGAAGCAGCTTCACCTTGTTTCTCCTCCACACTTTGCTCCTCTTCATGTTCTCCCGTCTCACAGAAAGTTTTCGGGCTAACAGCAAACGATGGCAGTGATGTTTTCTCAGACAAAAATAAATTTTTTTCCTAAAAGCTGTGCCATTTAGCGTAGTGTCTATCACCCGCTGGATCACTGTATCCTCTAAAAGTACGACTAAAAATGTGTGTTTATGAAGAAGTAACAGTGTCAATTTTTCTATTTATACCAGCTGTTCCTAGATTTAGGGAATATTTCCCCTCTTACTCCCATCCACATCCCTTCTTTTTTTCCTCTCTCCTCATTGCTCCGTTACACCTCCCCTCAGAGATCTGAGTCCTTGGCTGTTATTTTCTTATTTTTTCATTTTCAGGCGGGGTCACTCTGTCTTGCTGTGGTTGTTGTTGTGGACTGTGTGACCGTTTTGCAAAGGTCCATTTTTCTTCACGTGGTTTTTGTCCTCGGCTTCCTTTTCCTCCTCTTCTGATTCGTCTGTTTCGTCTTTGTCGCTTCTGTCATCGTCCACTTTTTCCTGAAGAAAATAATTTTTACTATGAAGCAAAAGTCCTTTAAAGCAGTAGCTCACGAACTGTTTCGGCAGGACCCCACCACACACACACACACTTCTCCAACAGGACATTTTGTTTCCAAACTCCATCACTCCATTTCACACTTAAACCTCATTTTGAACAACTGAACTAATAAAAGTAAACTGAAATCATTTACAGGTTGCAAAAAAATAAACTACAGCCTCATTTAAATAACAAGACTTACCAGAAAATAGTACAAGCAAGTGTCCTTTAAGTATAGATACTTTTGAAAGCGTTTGAGGAGCATTTCAGTTTACATTTCATGAACGTTTTTACAAATCCTTTTATACTGCAAACTGAAGTAAAACATCTACATAAGTTTAGTCTGCATTAAACTCTGTGCTTTAACAGTATGTAGTAGGTGGTCTCTAATACAGTCAAGAGTTTAACTGTGTTTTAATTGACAATATAAACTTGGCTCAGTATTTACTCTTTATTTAGACTAGTTTCTTTATGTTTCTAACAGCAAACACACATGTCCTAAAATCAGAGAAAAACTGCTTTTTGATGGTGAAAGCAGAACATTTGGTGTTTAAATGTTTCTGTGTTTACTTACATTGTTGTTGAGGAAGCGGATTGCAATGCGGATTATGAGAACCGCCCAGAAGATGTGGAGACACTGCAGAATCATCAGCAGTCCGTTGAAAAAGTAGTAGCCAAAAAAAGGTTTGTAGATGGTCACCGGGTAGACCCACGTACAATAAATAATGCTGAAACAGAGGTAAGGACGATTAAAAAGGTTGTGGCACAAAGTAAAATAACAGTTCGTGGAATGTGGCAATAATTTACAGGAATGGGTTTGAATGTGATTTTTTTTAAAAGTCTGGATCTTCTAAACTAATAAGAATAAATGTCTTATGTTTTTTTCATTTTGTCAGAGATGTGAACAGGAATTATTATTTGTCTGTATAGATTATTTGGAAGAGGTACATTTCTCATGTAAGAAAAGAGAAAAAAACATGCATGTATGTGTGAGGGTGTCAGTACCAGAAGGGGAAGATATATAGTCGGGTGATGATGAAAACTGCAGCAAACACGATGAAGATGTAATTGCAGGCGTTTCGCCACCCAGCATAGTTGAACATCTTAGCAGACTGTCAGTGAAAGAAAGAATTTAAACAAAACAAGCCAAAATACTACATTTGATAAATCCAATTTATAGCTGATTTGATTCTTTGCCTTAACAGGCTCAGTGCCTTATCCCACCACAAGATGGCAGTGTTTTATATCAATCCAGTTCAATCCAGTGGGGAGGTGGCTTAAAATACCATCAACACAAATGGAGTGAGAGCACATACGAACATACTTCCTGCCCTTTATATCCTCAAATTGACTTTGTGTCATTTCATACCGCAGATTATTGACCGTGTTGTAAAGAACATTCTTGACTGAGAGTACAAGTTCGCTTGCTGAACAACTATAAACAGAAAGATTTTCAAAGGCGCTTTCAGGACTTTTACCTCGAGCAGATAATCAGAGGAGTCATGCACCAGCATGATGAGAGTTCCAGCACGAATGTAATTAACACACCAGGAGAAGCTGATGAGGAGGATGGTGGCTACATGGTGAACTATCTGCTCCTTGAAGTCCTGAAGAGAGTGGGGTTGTGGTGGAAACCATCATGTTAGGACATAACAACCCCCAATATTTAATAACTTTGTGTTGCATGTTTGACTTTGTTTGGTGTTCATGGTACTAAATCCTGCTTAAAGAAGGATCTGGGGTAGACTCTTGTAATGAAGGAACACATTGTGCCTCTTTTGCAAGATTTTTTTTTTGCTCTGCAACACTCAGCTGACCATGTTGAGCAAAGTCCAACACACACACACACATGCATACACACAGACACACAAGGACACGTGTAACAACAGTCTAATGTCCACCCACAGTCCCCAGACGTCAAACTGATCAGATAATAAAAACATACTTATTTTTCTTTGTCAATTTTGTTGATTATAACAGCATGATAGAAAAGAAAAAGGACAATAGGTTGTAACAATCTCTATGAGCAGTATATATAATCATTTTTGGTCTCTTGTTTTGTGAAGAGAGCAGTGTTCCTAAAACAAATTCACTTACTTTGCGTTTGACATCAGAAGCCACGCTGAAGAGCAGAGAGCCATAAAAGCCCAACTCAACCATGTAGTACCAGTACTGAGACGGCAGGAGTGTCTAGAAACAGAAGAGACATTTAAAAATCAATTTCTTAATTTAAAACAACTCATTGTAACAAATTAAAACATATATGTTTAATCATTAATGTTCAATATACTGTAATATTTATAAAGTCTAAAATTAGCTCTTAGTGATAGGTAGGTAATTTTAGGAAAATTCTTTGAAGGCATCTGTGTCATTTAAATTATTAAAAACTGCTTAAATCAATTATTTTGTTGTAACTGCATAGAGAAAACTGTCTACCAAATGCACTTTGCAAAATGCGATCATCTTAATAAATCTTAAATTGTAATTTTTAAAAACACATTTTATAAGTATTTGCATTACTTCATGTTTTATTACAATAAAGCATTTTTTAGTCTTATTTATTCTTAACAATTATTATCAGCTAAACCAAATGAAAACAGTGAGCTATTATGTTGTATGTATGTTCATTTATAACATCCCAGAGACGTACCAACACAGGAAAGCCCTGCCACATCTCCTTTAGGTCATACAGCCAGGGTTTCTGAAAAGACATGCGAGACCAGTGAGACAGCAAAACTGGACAGGTGTATTTATATCAGCTGAGTCAGTGCTACAATGAGACAGCATGCCTTCGTCTCAGCAGAGTGAGAGGCGAGCAAAAAGAACGAACATCTATAGCATATAAAACCATCAGAGAAACAACAACCAGGAATGTGACCAATAAGGACGAGGAGCGGTTGAGCCTAAAATGGCTGTACTTACATCGATGAGGGCGGCCAGGCCAGCAATGAAAGCAAGAAGGTAAAAGGTAAATCTCCAACTGCAAGAGAAACACACACACATACAAACAAACACACTTTCTCCTCAGTCAAAGCGGAAACGAATGATGAAAACTAACAGCAGAGATGCATTAATACTGAACACACTGTTACGCTCTTATTCAGCTTGGTGAGAACACAACTGGCTGCATGAATGAACTGCCTGGAAAAATCTGGTGGATAGCATTGAGGGAAATAAACCACAACACACAAAACCTGAAAAACACTCACAAACTGTAAAAGCTATCAAGCAATCATATCCTCTGTGCAAGTCATACAGGTGGTACCTACATGTAAAATAAAATGCTGCAGCAGTGACAGTCAGAGCAAGAGCTACACAAGTCAAATGAAAAGTAGCGTAAGAGAGAGACAGACAGCCTGTTGTCCACACAGACAATAGATTGATTCAGAAGAAAAAATGCCATTCGACTGCATCCAGCACAGTGTAAATCACACCATCACCGGTGAGTGACAAAGACACACACATGCACACACACCATACACTAAGTGTCACCACAGAGAAGTCTTAAAACATCTAAAGCAAGAGTGATGTAGAGGTTTCTCTGCTCCAACACACCTGGTTTGAGTAAATGCGTAATTAACAGGTTTCTGCAGAACTTGAAGAGGTCATTTAATCACTGAGTCGTGTGTGTTGGAGCAGGAAAACAAAAGAAACATAAAGGATAGTGGTCTTCGAGGACCAGGATTGGACACCCTTGTCATTAGGTGTTCCTCCTTACGACATCTGCCTCCACAACACATCAAAAGTTAGAAGAAACATCTGAGGAACATTAAAAAATTCCTCGTAACTGAATGACTTCTCATAAAAGAATAAACATACCTAGAACAGTTACTGAGAGAAACTTGTGGTACGTATGTGCATACACACACGATGACATTTCCAGGCGATACTAATATGTCTCAGCATTCTTTGGTAACCCACTGTGGGTTTAATTCCCCTCCTGTCACAGTGCGTTTACACAAATTAAAAATAAGCATCAGCGGTGACTGAGTTCCTGACAGGTGAAACCAGGAAACTCTGATAGATTGCTTTGTGTGCTTTTGTGTGTCTGTGCATGCCAAGAGCTGGGGCAAAAGGCCTTGTAATGACAGACTGGTGCAGTAATAAATGCACGTCAAAAATAGAGCGCTACTTTTGCATCCAAACATACACGCATGTAAACAGAGGAACTCAGGGCTCAGCAGCTGTTTTGACCCGCTGTACAGTTTTACATTATAAATGTAGAAGAAAATAAACTTTGTGCATTCATTTACCTGGCTTCTCTGAACTTTTTGAGCAAACTTGGTCTGTCCTGGTTCCTTCTTCTTCTGAACCATCGTTGCACTTGTCTTTCTGAATAACCGGCCTGCTTGCAAAGGTTTGCTACTGAAGACTGAGACAAGCACAATTAGGTAAAGTTTTAGTTTAAAAAAAAATTTATTTTAGCAACAAACATCCGTCAGCACTCAACCTATGTATTAAGTGTGAAGAAGTCTACCTGTGTGGGGTTTTTGGTAATGTTGCAGTAGTATGACTCCAGTGTGGGGTTGTGAGGAGCTTTGAGCCGAACTGTCTGATCCACACCAAGTAGAGTGGCCAGGGGTGTAGCCACAGTCCTGTAATCACAAAATCCTTAATGAGATTAAAAAGTGACTTTAAAAAAACAATTACACAAAACAATATTTTTCCAGTCTAATAGAAATTATTCAGAATTAAATTTAATTGTTCAATGAGTAAAATTATCACACAGGATGTGTGCTCCCTGAAAGGCATTTAAATGAAATAATGTCTAATTAACTGATACAAATATAAAAGGATAAAAGAGGAAAGATCAACTAATTCAGTTAAGCACCATGAAGATGAGAAAAAAATGTTTCCAAAGAAAGACATGTTTATGCAGTTTTTTTTCAACTGAGCAACAAACTCAGCTGCAACATTCTTCTGTAAGGGGATTTTTCAAGACCGTTACAGCTCAACAAAAACAGTAGTGTGAAAATCAAAAGCAAAAAAGCGACAGTTGGAGACAAAATCTTTAATAATAACACAGGTCTTCCATGAAAATATTTTTGTTTTCAGGAAAGGCGATTGCTATTTTTATGTTCTATGTTCTTTTATGTTCTGAACAAATGTCAGGGCGGTTATTTTTTATTGAACAGACTGGGTTACACCACTATCCTAGTTGTGATGGCAAATTCTATTTTGCCTGCTTTGTTCTGATCCAAGAGTTCATACAACATACTTTTATTCTAACGGGACGTTTACTTAGACGTATTTTGGACCATTCTAATTTAAGTAAATGCAGCTACAGAGAAACTGAAAAAGCATAAATGCAGGACAGGATGCTGTATAGTTGAGAGGAGCGGTATTATTTTTAATGCCAGGGTGGTAGCAGAGCGCTACATCGATAATGCTAAGTCCAAGCCACTTATTCTGTTGCCAGTCTCCACTCCCCATATGGAAGTAACAGACCTTTCCCAGTGGGGGTGGGGGGTTAATAGGGATGCTCAGCCTAACCCTAAATTTTAGATTATTATGTATAAATTTGACAGGTGTCTTGAATATATACTTCAAGCACAAACAAATCAGTGAGATCTTGCAATATCACAACACTACATTTAATTTATTTTGAATATATATTAAGCCAGTGATTACAAGTTAAGCTAAGAACATAACGTTTAATATGACATTTAAATTTGTGAAAGCCTCACGCATAAAAGACCCACACTGCAGCTTTATGAGCAACAGAAAGCTGTTATCATTCATGTTTATATAAGTAAATGAAAATAACTGCCTTGTTTGAACAATTAATTATATCGTTTTTTTCTACTGAAGGTGGGAGGGATATAAAATAATAATGAGCAGAAGAGCCTGAGAGATTATTGACTGTTATAAAATTATTAGAGTTGCAGAAGGTAGAGAGCTGGCGAACTAAAAGACAAAACAAGGAAAATGAGCAGCTAACAAAAAAAATACGATGAAAAGAAAAGACAGTCGAATAATAGTGAATATTTGAGGTAAACATATTCAGTGATTGTGTGGCCACGAGAGCAAGTACAAAAAAATGATCTGACCTTTCAAAAATTTGACGAATAATGAGGAATACCAAAGCAATGGGAAGAGCAACCCATAAATCCTGAGCTTTGGCATACACTCGTCCGTCTCGATCCTCCAGATCAGCCCAGCCAAGACCCTCCGGAAACCACAGCCTCTCCTGCCAGAACCACTCGCTCAGTTCCGACAGCATTCTGCAACACGGTGAGCACCGAGACTCAGCACCTGGGCTTATTAACCTGTAGAGATACATCAAAACTTACAGATAAATAATGAAAATACCCATGTACTGTAATGGTTAAAGGCACAAATTTACACTCTACAGGCAGGTTTGATGGAAATCAGATACCTGGCAATGTATTGAGATTGTTTGGAGTCAAATAACTGAACGACTATTTATGTCAATTTCCCTTTCTGTACATATTTCCTAATAGATATAACAAACCTCAAGCAACATAGAGGAAGCTCACATGAGGGAGGAGCATATCCTTTCCTTTACACATTCATGACAAGCTCACAGCTGACAGCATCTGCAAGTGTTGCTTTATAATCCGTGGGTTCAGACATGAATATTTTCGCTGTGCTATGTTCAGGGAGTGCCAGGGAAAAGAGAGTAAAAAGGATTGGCAGTGAGGGAGATGGAACATCTGTGGGATATGAGTCATAACTCATGCATTAAGTGCAGAGCAGCAGGGCCAACAGTGCACACTCTATCTTGGGAGTCCCCTTACAGATCTTTGGCAACTCCACTCCCCACACCACACAGACAGCAAATGCCAAAAGCCCTGTAACCGGTCACTCCCATCCCCACCCAGGCCTGTCCCTGACAGGAACCAAAAAGGATTCCCTCTTCAGCTCAGAGTCACGATTCTACAACCATCTTTAAAGCATGTGGTCTTCTCTACACACTAATGCTCAAATTATCTTTGCCTATGTAAAGTACAGCACGAAACCTACTCAACATCTCTGATGCAAATTTTAAACCTACACCTAAACCGTAGGAGTAATAATTCAAATGAGTTAAAGGTCTAGCACTCTTTGAAGGAAGGAATATCACCCACACGTCTCATGCCAGATAAAGATCAACATATGTTTGCAAATGGTGGGAGTTATAGGAGTTTTGGTGACAATAACATAATATGTGCATCCTCATGCCATATCTTATGTGATCTTGCATGCTCTGTTAAAACGTGTAAATAATGGTGGGCATGCATCTGCTAATCAGCTAATAGTGGAACAAATTTTTTGTTTAGTGTATTTGCTTTTTCACTAACTTTGAAATCCACTAGTGGACTAATTAGCTTCAGTTAAATTAGGTTTGCCAACTTTAAGAGCACTAACAAACAAACTAACAACAGGTTTGTGTCAGTCCCATCAGTCTTCAGCTGGAAGGAGATGAAGATGTGTGAAACAGACCGAGTGACTATCAGGGTTGCCAACTCAGCCCTTCTAAAATACAAGACAGCTCTGCCAGGAAGAGGGAGCTTAATGACACTGTGTGTTAATTGTGACATCACAACACAATATTTTCCAAACATTTGGGTTAAATCCATGTAAACAAAATTTTCTGTCTATTGTTTCTATATAACATGATGGATTAAACAGGATTTAATCAAAAAAATGTTTTTATTGTTTCTTACAACTTTTGAGCTGGTGATGGCCTCAGTAAACATTAGAATAAAGAAATGTACATATAAACATTTATGTTGTGATTATCAAACTGTTCTAAGTTTTATATATAGACACTATATAAATATTTGCATGTTTAGCAGTTTAGTGTTAGCAAGGCTAAATTTTTAGCTAACAGATTGAGATTGTGAGTTAGTGAAGCTACCTCACAATCTGCAGATTGTGAGTTAATGAAGCTAACTTTTTGGTAGCTGCGCCCACCACTGCTTGTAAGTATGTGCTGTGAATGACTCTCAGCTACTACCACACTAAAGTTTAACACTGTATCTGCAGAATTGAGGTAGAGCAATTTTTCAATTTGATAAAGTCAATTAGCTGTAGTTGACCCTAAAAGGTAATTAGTTGCAGATGTACAGCTAATAATTAATTTGTTAAGAGTTTCACTGAAATCTGTCTAGTAGTTCATGAGATATTTTGCTGACAGACAGGGTTAAC
>JAVKLF010000042.1:8532194-8543052 GCA_034783495.1 Millerichthys robustus
TTTTTAATGTGTGCAGGCTCACAGGCATTGTGCGGCTTCCATGCAAACTGTTGATGGCAGCTTGGGCTTCAGCATGTCCTTGGAATTTAACAAAAGCACACCCTGCAACAAAACAAAGGCATTAAAGTAGAAATTAATAGTAACTGAAAAGCTTTTGGTGCCTTTTTTGTGGGTTGCTTAAGCATGTCTACTTTATGCAATTTACCTTTGCTTGTGCCATCTGGTCCTCTCAAAACAGTACACTCCTCTATGCTGCCAAAGGGCTCAAACAGCCTTCTGACATCCTCGTCGCTCTGTTGCTTTCCCAGCATGCCTACAAACAACTTCCTGTCCTCTGAGAGGCCAGCAAAGTGTGTAAGAAGAAACAGAGGGAGGAAAAACAACTTTAATTCTACTAAAACTTGTAATAGCTATACCAATAAAAGGTTGTAGATGTAGAAATAGCTGTTTATGGAAACTTATAATTATGTCCACCAGGGAGCAGTGTCGCCTTTAAACACTTGAGGGGAGCAGAGGAAGGAGTATTTAGTAGCAGAGTCCAAGAGTCTGCCAAGCACCCTGCTGACTACTACTGACTCTGTCTGAGCCAGCTTGACTCTATCTATTTGTCACACTCTCTTCATGTGGACAGATTTGAGTTCAAGTGAAGAACATTTTAAAACCTTTCTTATATTTGACCAAACCGTACAGAGACCTGCGGTTTTATGGTAAAGGTTATGGTGAAAGGAAATGTCAATCAGCATCCTCACAATGGCAGAAAGTCACCTGCTTATGTGTTTTAGTGTGTGCGTGCGCTTGTGTGACTCACCTCCTCGGCCCTCACTGTCAGCTGGTTTTACCTGGATTGGTCGATTCATCTAAGGACAAACAAAAACACAACGTCAACAAAGATTCTCAAGTTGGAAAGGTGTCTTTAAACGCACTCAGGTCAGTCTACAAATATATATTTTCCTTTTCAAAGGAAAAAGTGTGTTAATATGAAAATTGAAATCGCAAGCTTTAAGAAATTCCAAGAACTGTCAGAACATTTAAAAGTGTTTTGTTTTTCACCCAAATGTTTTAGTTAAGTGGCTGCATCCATTTGTTTTTTTAGTCACTGATACATCTAGATATCAACATTGTTGTCTGGTCTCTATCTCAGGCTGCTTTAGCTCAGGTACCTTTGATTCCTCTCTCACACACACACATGCACACACAGAGAGGGATTGAGATGTAGTGAGATTAGGAATGCAGGCTAGCTGATCTGGATTACAGAAGAAGTAAGGATTAGAGGGGAGAGGAAGCTGAAAGACAGAGAAGAAAAATGTGGAGAGAGGGATGGAGGATAGATAATGTTGTGGAGTGAATACAGTGCATAAAAAGGAACGAGCACAGTCTACTAAAAATAGGGGATGAAGGAAATGAGTCAGAGGGAGAAGCCTGGGGGACCCCAGCTGACTTCGATCGCCTGAAAAGGGCAGGTGGAAGGCCAAGAGGAACGCAGGGAGAAAATGGAAACTATAAAAAAAGCATTACATGAATACGGCATGAAAGCAAGGGAGGAATGAGGTGAGATTCGGTCGCAATTTGCTCCGTCTTAAACAAAATTCTACAGCTACAAAGATGCTGCCACTGTCGCGATATGTTCAAGTTTCACTGCAAACACAATCTGTTCGTCCTCTCCCTTTGCATACCCTGTAGGTTCTGCTTATTCATACATTAAAATAGATAAAACGACACACATACACACACACACACACACTCACAATGCTTAGTCATACCACTGAGGCAAACTGACAATGTGTTGATGCCTGAGGCCTTGAGTGGGGGAGAAGAGGATCTACGGAACTATGGCGTTAAAAAGAGAGGAGTGCAGAGAATAAAATAAAAAGAGGATGGATCTAGAAGGATGGAGGCAGGGGAGTGGAAGACTGAAGAGAAAGTCACATTTATGCAAAATGAAAAGGAAAAGAAAACGTTGGTGCCAAGGAAAAAAGGCAACTTTTTTCAGAATGTTGCAAAGAACATAACATAAAAAAATATGATTGTGTCTAAAAACGGTATGCAGATCGAAGAGGAGTTTTTGAGAGATGGGGAAACAAAATCAGAAAGCGACAGAGAGGACAGAGAGGAGGCCGGGACGGGAGAAGGAAGGGAAGGGATGAGAAGGAGAAATGGATAAAGGTCCCAGAGGGGTGTTAAGGCAATGTAATGAAGCTGGTAATTGAGGAGAGGGCAGAGCAGAGAGAGACAGATCCATGCCTTTGATTAATCAGCTCTTAGCTGTCACCACAAAGCTATCGATCCACAGCAAGGCCGTCTAACACACTGAAGACACCGACACAGACGCAAAAATCATCTGCACACACACCTCACTGTGAGACTCGTACTCAAACATGTTGCCGAGCAGAGAAGGGAAGGATATGTTTTAAACCCAACACCTTTATTGATACAAGCTGTCTGTATAAACATGAACTTACAGAAAGACACACACAAATGAGCATAACAAGCCATCTATCCATCATATCCTTTGTCTTAATGCTCCTGCTGTCCATCCATGCTGCCATTCATCTTGCCTGACCAGCTCATTGATCAGCCCCGTCTTGTCCATTGATTTGGGACTCTGTTGTAAAGCGGGGCTGATTGTTGCAAGATTTGTGTCCACTAACCTTTTCTCTAACCTTGCAACAATCTGTCACCATTGTCAGCTTCTTCCATTAAGCCTATTCAAGCTCAATTCTGTTCATGTTGAAACAAACCCACCCAGTCCCAGTAAGTCCAAGCAGAGCCTGAGCACACCCGCCTTGAGACAATGTCATCTTAAGAGCGCGATGGGAAATTTAGAATTTAATAAATCGAGGAAGACAAGCAGCAGGTGAGGAGAACACACGGCACAATAGCATGGAAAAATTGGCATGGCAACCGGCCCGTTGCCATGGCAATCGTATGACGGCACACTGGGTAGGTAAACAGGGATGCTGGTTGCCAAGGGCGACTGCTGTGCTCTTTGGGTAAACAAAGAATTAGTGATGGAGAACAGTTTGCCGGCTTTGTAATATGTAGTGAAACATCCCTCTGAGCACATTTTCTCTGTGTGCTCTGCAATAGCAAAATTTAGGAGTAGGAGCTCAGAGCACGAGTAAAAATTTGCATGGGAAGGAGCAAGGCAGGAAATTTATAGGAATAATGAAAAGATGAGGGCAGGCAATAGGCATGAGGGAGAGAGGGTGAGGGAATTGAGTCTATATGCTGTGGGGATTAAAATTCCCACGAGCCTGGGAGAAAATGCAAACAGAGTATATAGTTACTCTTACGTCAGACCTTATCTCAGGCTTTCTCTCTCTCCTCACACACTCCTTTCATGTCAAATTATCCTCTAATTACTCATGTTCCAATTAGGAGTTCATTAGCAGAAACCATCTGCAAATGTGTACATGTAAGAAGAGGACTGAAGCTCGGTTTGAGCACGGTTGCTGCATACTAAGAAGCCCTCGCCTGAGTTTCGGCATTCCTGACGAGAGCCAAGGTGAGGTGATGGGTGAGGGCACCTATCTGATACGGGATGGAGGGGGAGCGCTCACTCGTGCCTGCATGACCAGATCCTGCATGCAAACACAGGTCCATTTGCATGTGGCGGTGGTGAAACTCGCAGTTACACGTCGTGCCGACCCCCCCACACACCTCCCCCTACCATCATCTGCCTTTTTGCTCACGCAGAAACAAACACATACTACACACTTACAGTTAATCGCACTCCCTGCAGTAATGCAGAGAGGATTGTACCAGGATTAGAGGATATTAAATCCTTGGATTATCCAATCAAATCTTATTTTGCACCCTCCCCCACCCACGCAAAATCAGCGGACCGAACCATTTTGCCTTGGTGTGAGGGACGACGCATTTATATATGGGGAATATTTGCAAAAAGAGAAATCATAAAAATAGAAATTAAGTTTTTCTTTTTTGAAGAACAAAACAGTGAAGGTTTTTTTTCCACAGCAAGAACAAAGTGTTAAAATACAATAAAACCGTACAACACACGTCACATCAACACTTCTGTGTGAACAAATTTGTTTCTTTTTCTTCTCACACATATGTTCACTGATCCTTCTTCCTCTTCCAGTTTCACTCTTCATCCGCACACTTTAAGATGTCCACTTTTCAAAGGGCTTAAGGAATAAAAGCTATTTTTGTCACTTCACCATGATATAACATTATATATGCTTCTCTCCGCTCTCTTGGATTTCCTTTTACTCCCTGCTCTATAATCTCTCTATATGTTGCCTGATAATGTAGCCATCACATTTTTTATCCTATTTGGTTTTTGTGGTCATTTTCTTTCTCTTCTACTTTCGATACATTTTAGAAAGTCACCATCAGTTTACTAAACATTTATGCTGATTAGGCAAAAAAATAAACTGAGATCATGTTTTAGAAATATTTGATCCATAACTGCACCCTGCTCAAAACACTTCTTTTATATAACACAATTCTTTATTTAACTAAATGTAAATACTGTTTATGGTAATTAATCAGAAGGTTTTCAGTTTAATTCAAGGAAAAACACAAAACCATATTACTGTTCACATGGATTAATAATAATGTATCCACATTTTGCACGTGGGTGCTGGTCATTTTAAAGGGCACTGATCATCATTACATCAGTAATGCAATGTTCCCACAGGAACTTTTGATTTCACTCTGTCAGATTAGAGTCAGCAGGAGCTGACTCCATTACTCAAACAGCAGAACAGGTTCAGACTTTCTGTCAAAAAACAAAATCAACACCTTTCCCAAGATGGGCAAATTCTAAATACACAAAAATACTACAGTGTGTGATGGTGGTGTTATTCCAGATGATGGCACTTGTTTTGTGCAGGTCCTTTCTCTTTTTATTATCTAACAATACAAGTATATAAATTCTACATTTGTTAAGGTTTTGGTGATTAGTCCACACAAAAATGAGACTGTAACGTCATTAAAACTCATGCTCAAGGTAATATTTTGTCTTCTAGTGTCACAGCAGTACTGCAAGTCATTTTAAGAGTTGTGTATTAAAATGTTTGTTATTTTAGCACCACAGAATGCTGTAAATGTTGTCTTTTTGTCCGCTGACAAATCAGAGTTTGTGTTTCTCGTTCACCTCTGTATGATGACATTAAAACGTGAGAAAAGAGGTGTAGCAGCGGCACAGCTCCACCCTTCCGTGCCCACCGTTTCTCTGTACCACCACGTTATGCGTTGAATCCCTCAGGTCGCCTAGCAACCTGGCATCTTGCTCAGCTTCGTTGCCTAGTAACGGGGGCCTGCAACCATAATACAAGCTCCTGTGCGGCCCATCCCCCCTGCCACATTTGCTCTCATACCCTGGCTTCTCTGTCACTCTTGTTCCATTCTTCACACCTGAGAGGTCTGCCCTCCATCTCCTCCACTCAGCACCTTTGTTATCTGACAGTTAACCCTTTGTCAGCCTTTCTGCTGGAGCCTGGATTCTCTTTGCACACATTTCCTTTTCCCTCTCATTGTCCTCCATAATAAAGGCATCAAACCACGCACGAAGTGGGACTACTCTCCCTGTTGATCCCTAGAATATTA
This sequence comes from Millerichthys robustus, assembly GCA_034783495.1. NCBI lineage: Eukaryota > Metazoa > Chordata > Actinopteri > Cyprinodontiformes > Rivulidae > Millerichthys > Millerichthys robustus. The sequence goes on from JAVKLF010000042.1 coordinate 8,537,769, forward strand.
TGCTGTTTACGTCAAACCCCAATGAGAACATTCTGCATGCGGCACTGGAGCACTCACTGAAATTTGATCTTTTTGGATTTAGTTCAGAGTAATCCAGCGGCACTATAGCGGATAACCGCTAGACCCATGCACTTGGACCTTCTTTCTATTTTAGGGCGCATAAGTCCTTTGGGAAATGAGCTGGTGAATTAAAAAGGCTGCTCAAAGCCACACAAATTCATGATTGCTGAAATCTCATATTCACAAAGATTACATTTAATACAGCGGCAGTGGCACATTTTCGAAAGCTCAAACATTTGTGGGTGTGGCCTCACAATATGAGAAAGAAAAAACTAAGACAAGCAGAATAAATGTGACCTGTGCTGCAAAATGACTCAGAATGAACGCAGGCTGAAGAGTGAAGAATGTGGAAATATAGATTTTTGCCATAACTGAGACTTACATGTAAATGAGTCCATAAAGACACCATTCAGCAATCCTGGTGACTAAAATAGCATATAATCTTCCTAATCTGCCTTTAAATTAGAGTCTTTTAACAGGTATGTCTTTAAAAGTATTCATTTTTCCTTCCTTTTCTGGGAAATCCCTTTGTATAATGTTTTGCGTCATTGTAAAGCTTAGGGATTCTACTTTTTAATTCCAGATGACTTCACTGCAGACCAATAAAAACTTTGTTTAAATGGTCACAAATGTACAGAGAATCTAGTCCCATATTGCTTTTGATAGACATTCATGACCAGCAAAATATTCAAATATTGGTTATCAAACACACTTAACTGGTTGATTTTCAGAAACTCTAACCTCAATGATCGTACTTTTGCTTCAAATCCATCCATTTCTACATCAATGAGGATTTTTCAATGAAAACTGTAAAAATTTTCCCAGAACAGAAAATCGCAGCAAGTTCATTCTGGGGTTGGACTATCCAGCGTGCAAAAAATGGCTAAAATGTAAGTGAACACTACATCTCTCAGGCCTCAGCTTGTTCAATGCAAAAGCTCCTGTCAGCTTAATTAGAAAGAGACTGAACAAACTGTCATCAGGAAGTAAAACTGTCCCAAATTTGTAAAAATGTAAAAAAGACTTCTGCAATATTGTCTCTTGAACTAAGATCAAAATTTAAATGTCTGTCAGTGATGCACAAAAAAAAAAGCAAACGCAGCACATCGGCATGTATACCTCAGCTGTCGAGCCAAGTGTTGTGTAGTGATGACTTGGCACTTTTTGCGGCCAAATGACCTGGGCACTTGAACTCATTTAGTCAACAGTAAACTCTGTACTAAAGTCTTCTGGTGTCAAATACGAGGCCATCTGTCTACAAGTAAAAGTTTGAACCCAAGAAGACAGACAAATCTAAACTAGAATAAGCAAACTATTAACAAAATACAATCGCTAAGTGATAAAAGATCATTTTTCAAGCTTTTGGAAACACTGAAACAAATGTTTGTTTTATAACAGCAATTTTATTTTGCACACAACATTTTTCTACTCTCTATTTTTAAGAAATGCTTTTTTGGTGGGGATCTGAATATTGAAAATAAACAAATGCCCTGATTTATAAAACCACAACTATGGTGCACGTTTTAAATGACGACTGTAGGATCATTAACAAAAACTGAATATTTCATGGTTTACTAATGTTTTAAAATGAGGCACAATGAAAAACTCTGAAACAAATGTCCTGCAAGACTTTGGTGTTTAACTCTAAGACAGTGTCTTACATTAATTTCTTAATTTTATAATCTATAATTTGATCTTTTGTCTGTAAAATATAACCTTTATCTCTTAAAGTTCTTCTTCTTGTGATATTTCCGATACAGTTAGGGGGAATGACTGGGAATATAAAAAAATGTCTTGAGTGTTGTTAAAACAAACACTGTAAAGACAGATTTAAATTTAGAAAATGGTTTAGTGGCTAGCACTGTTAAGGTCCTGAGTTCAAGCGCCCCTGGTTTGGACCTGGGCTCTTTCGGAGTGGATGTTTTCGTACTTGTGTGGGTATTGGCCGGATCGACCAGTTTTCCTCCCACAGTTCAAAAACAGGCAGGTTTAGGCTGCCTTGAAAAAGAAATCTGGGATCTCAGTTGGGTTTTAGCTGGTTAAATATAGGTTAGATACATATAAATATTAAAACTTTCTCCTACATGAAAGAGGCCTTAAAGCTTATATATACTTACCACAAAAAGTAAAGTTGTGTTTGGTAGATTAATTCTTTGTTGTAACAATGCCTCTGGACAATAAATTTTATAGCTGCATCTGATTGGCAGCAGCTGGGGGTAGCAGAAGCTCAAAACAAGATTCAATAGCAACAACAAATGAAGCTGGCAGAAAGCTTTGGCAAATTTTTTATGTGCGTAACCCACATACACAGCTCTACTGCTCACCCCCTAAATGCATGTTCCTTACCAATGTGGCACCATTTAAAAGGGAAATTAACAGGCTTAATGCCTGTTAAAGACTTAGTGACAAGAGGCATTGTTGCAACAGAGAAATAATCTACCAAACATGAATTGCCGTACTTTTTGTACTTTTTGCTGTGTTTGTGACAAACCTGAACTGCAAATTAAACTCATTGACTTTTATACGTGTATAAACTCCTACATAACCAAAAAATGTGTTGCATCACTTTTCACAGTACATATCAGCATAGTATTTGAATTGCTGTCCTGTTCTTCTACTTCTCAGTAGCTGAGAGGAGCATTAGGAAGTGTGTTCATCTAAATCAGTTATATTTGAGTGGTAAAGGCTTCAGCTTTGTTCTGTCGTCAGAGCGAAAAGCACAGTGAGTGGAGAGCACGGTGAAGTTGGGTTAGAGAGGGGGACCTCTGATTGGAGGTCAAACCCCAGGTGCAAATAAAGTCCCTTCATCCCCTTGCACTCCTAATCGCATACACACTTAAGCAGAGACACACGGGTGGCCCCCTTTGACAGATGTCTCTCTTTAAATTGACAGAAGTACGTCCTGACTACCCCCACCCCTCCGCCGCCCGGAGAAGAGCCTTTCTTCTACACACCACCCGCCTGTCCCTTCCTCCATGCTCATTACAGAGAACTTTTGTCTCGCTTCCTCCTCGTCTCTAACCCGACCTCCTCTACTCCGCCCATGTCTCACCCTGCCCCCTCTCCCTGTCTGTACATCCCCATTCATACCAAACCACTTCAAGCCTTTCCCCAAACCTTCTTTTCATTACCACAAATTCACCAATTTTTTTTTCACCCCCTTCACACTAGCCTGTTCTATATGTCCACGTAAATTTCACATGCAACAAGATGTCTGGACTTCAGGCTGTAGGCTGTAGTTAAAGATCTAAAAAAAAGATCTTAAAAGTCTAAAAACTTGTGTCTATAAGTGTCACAGAGATGAACAGGTTAATGTAACAGAAGGTGCTGCAAAAAGTTGGTAATACTGTATTTGCTAGGTTTGATTACTTGAAAAGTCCTTAAAACATTTTCTAAACATTAATTAACACATTTCTGTGCCTTCCACAATATCAGTTTAATTTCCTCTATACACTATTTATAGGGTTTTTTTACACTTGAGCCTTTCAGAACACGTTTAGGTTTACAAATTCAGAAAAATATGCAGGTTCATAGTTTTAAAAGGGGCACATTTTGTCGCCTCTGCGGTGAATTTTTAATCAGAGGCAATAATGAACATGGACAATTCCAAGTCAGCAGCCATTTCTCTGTTGTAAATTTGGACGACAGACTCTAAAGAAGCTGGCTGCATTCACAAAGCAGATGGTGTGTGATATGGACTTAATTCAATTTCAGCTCAGAATCTGAGACTCTGGTTTGGCAGAAAACACTTTGACACAACCTGCGAATCTTGTGTCCACACAAGCATATTTATCCAAGTGGCAAATATAGTAACGTTCCCAGTGTGTGTTTGTGTTCTAGTTTGGATCTTTCTGGGATATTCACTGACCTTGTTGTGTGTGTATATTTGTGTGTGTGAGGCCTTAAAGAGCCTGCCTCTCCAGGGTCAGGCTTTATGAGGCTATGATTAGATCCTGCCTCAATTTGGTGGTGAAATCTGAAACAGGCGCTCTTTCTCTCTGCATGCTGCATGCATGAACGTACCCACATACAGAAATACATTCAAAAATGTTGCCAGAAATAAATATTCATACATGGACAGCAAAGGATTTTCTTTGAAGTAAGCAGGTTAAAGAAAGGGTGTTAGCTGTACACAACCTCTCTGCTCTGCATCACTCCCTCTGACTTCTCTTCTTCCTGTCTACTTTTCTCTCACACACACAGTCAAATCTACACCTGTCCCTCTAAACTCCAGTCCCACACACGGTGGGGATAAAAATAGAAAAACAGCCTGAGGGCTGAAGGGAGGAAGGGGGGAGGAGCGATACACATCACAAACCCCATCAGGAGAGGAGAGATAGAGGCAGAGGAAGAAGAGATAGCGAGAACACAAAAACAGAAAGAGAGAGAGAGAGGAAACTGGGATCTGTTTTAAATTGAAATTGCAGCAGTAAGCAGTGAAGGGGAATAGTAAACAGTGCTGCTGACCACATAAATATGCAAAATTAGCCTACAAAGTTGCCCTAGTGGATAATTGCTCATCATAGCTTTCCCCCACAGGGAGGTTGTCTGGCAGGCTTCATCTATTCCACATGGAAACACACACAGAACACACACAACACGCTAAGTGGATCTGATAAATGTCAACAACGCATACAGGATAATGGGAAAGACGCAAAGATAGTGCCCAGTCTAATAACACTACTAACCTACTGAAGGGCTAAACTACTTGCTGACAAACAATTACATTTTGATATTTGTGGTATTTATTTTCATATCTTTATACATCCTTAAAGAAATGATGAAACAGCTGTACAAGAAGCAGCAACAGCCTCCCTGTGAGTCCGTGCTGCATTCATAAAAAGTCTGGCCTTCTCAGACAGGGATGTACATAAATTCACTTGTCCTAGTTCGAAAGGGAACAGGCTCAATAAAAAGAGAATAATACAGCTCGTGTTTACAGCTGTTACCATGACACTACAGTATTTACATTTATTGGCTCCAGAGCACCGTATGCATTTAATCAATATCAAACCTACAAACTGTTATTATTTTTTAATAAGCACATCGATCTGCTGCTGTATCACTTATCGTTAGCTACGTGTCTTGTGGCACTTCTGCCGTTTTAATAATTTATAAGCAGCCAGTGTGCAAAGCAAAATACAAGGTACAAGGTGTGTGTGTGTGTGTGTGTGTGTGTGTGTGTGTGTGTGTGTGTGTGTGTGTGTGTGTGTGTGTGTGTGTG
>JAVKLF010000042.1:8633772-8644312 GCA_034783495.1 Millerichthys robustus
TGTGCTATTTCATCCAAAATGTCGAAATGTTGCCCAGTCTAGTCTGTTGTCCTGGTTCATTATTGGGAGACATACTATGGCCACCCCCTCCTCGCCTCTGGCTCTTCAGTGTGAACTCAGTACTGACCACCTATAGAAACAAGCACTGCAGTATGGACACTATAAAGTCTGTTTACACACACCCAAAACACCAAAAGCCTATTTACACACCAGTCCTTCACCTATTTACATGTGTATTTTCTCCCTCTATACATTTAGTTTGAATGAAAAACAGGAAGTACATTTATTTTTCTATGTGAAATGTCTTTGGGAATGAGGAGCCTGCCCATCCCCCACTATACATACACCATACACATGAACTCACCAACCCCCTCTCCCTTCAACGTATACACAGCAGGGAGCGTCCTTGGTTGCTTTATAACACGTTTCTTTGAAAAATTTCTAACCGTGCAACCCACCCTCTTTAGCTGTCAAAACACAATAAAGGTTAATCTTTGGCAATAAGGGAAAAAAGTCCATGTTTGTATGTATGGAGCAGGCACTGGGTTTGAAAAGCTTTAACCCCCCCTTGAATTCCTCCACAACACGTGAACCTACTGAACCTCCTCCCAGTTCATGTGTGTTGAAAAACATTTTTATCCTTCCATCTCCCTTCCAACAGATTCCCATCCCCCATGTGATTTTGTTGTTTTTTCCTCCCCTCTCCTTCCTTTTCTCAGTCTCATTATGTCGACATGGCTGAGAATCCATTAAAGGTGGTCCTGGTAGAACTAATGCAGTTGTCAACAAAGTAGATCAAACCAGATCAGAGGGTGCACAAATTTACACCAGGGGGTGTCCAATCCTGGTTCCCAATGGCCACAGTCCTGCATGTCTTAATACACAGATGCCCGAACCTGGTCCTCACTGTCCTGCATGTTGTAGAGGTTTGCTCCAAACACACCTGTTTTGAACATATGGGTGAACCTGAAGATGTAATTCAATCAGCGAATCTGGTGCATTGAAGCAGGGGAAACAAGTAAAACATGTCCTCGATGACCAGGATTGGACCCTGGTCAAGTCTTTCATGAGATATTTTGCTAACACTGTTGACTCAAACAGTTTTTCTCAATTTTTTAGCAAAGATGTTAGAGCACCCAAAGTAAATTTTGGCTTAATACTTGCAAAAGTCACATCATAATAACAACTGGAATAGTTCCTGGAGTGATTATGAAGAGGCTTGCCGGGTGCGTTTTATTTTTTAAAAAACAGACTTACAGGTTTTTCTTGGCTACCGCCATACCACATTTCAGTTGAATATGTCAATATATTAGCTGTGGTGGCCATTTTGAATTTTTTATCATTCCGATTTTGTTAAAGAATGCTCTCAACTACTACAACAGTTTTCAGCTTTGTCTCAAAATAGCTAAATTATTGCCTTTTCAAAAATCAGCATTAAAGGTTAGCTTAAACTTGATAGAAGCATTCAGAAAGTGTTGGGTTTGCTCTCAACTACTAACCCTCCAAATTTCAGTTTTCATTCAGGAAGCTATTCTGCCCAGTAACAGTGGAAACAGCCTCAGCCAATCAGAAGGCCTGATTGTGATGTTACGTGGAGGGGCAGAGCAGCTGTGCAGCACCTCTGTTTCATAATGACAAACCAGCTGAAAAGTTTAGTTCAAAGAACCAATGGCTGTGGGAAAACAATGAGATCTATTGAAATAATTCTTGAACTGCAAGAGAGAAGAAATTGTTTCTTACTCATGCAAATTTTCAAAATTTTAGAGCACTTCATGTCAGAGATGTGACGAGTTGAGGCCCTCTTCATTTCGGTTTTGAAGAGCAGAGTGAGTTAAATTTATTATTAGAAAGTATAGCACAAAAAACGGTACAACTCTGCATTCTGTGGCATTTGGAAGAGAAACCCCCCCCCCCCCCCACAAAAAAAAAAAAAATAATAAAATAAAATTTAAAAAAATTAAAAAATCCCCACATTTTGATATATAATTTATCCAGGCATCATGAAAATTGTGGCTGTAGGAAGAAGTTGTTTGCTGAGAAATAATTTCCTCTCCATTCTAAGTCACATGACCGATGTGGAAGGTTTTTACAGTTGAAAGCTGAGATCAATGCATCCCTCTGAGGTTTTTAGATGTTTTTGCGATTTACGTCATCATGGTAACTCGAAACGCTAGTAAAAGTAGGCCTACCAGCACATATCACGGCACTGCAACGGTCTGATAGCCTATTTGTGTTATATTTGCCTACAGGCCGCAATAAACTTAACAGAAGAATAAGATATGAAGTAGCGTTTGCGAGGTGTATAGCCTAATAATAGGAGCCGCCATTTGAATAAATGGAGGCTTTGCTCTTCTATTCTTTTGAATTGGTAAGCCCCAATAAATCCCTTAAAATGAATAAATTTAACATAGCCTATTACTCCGATTTAAAGTAATTTTGAAGCTCCATCCTTTGCGGAGGAGGCAGAGAGACATCAGCAGAGCAGACACATGTGTCGTCGGGGTGGAGACAGAGGTATTTGCACATGTCGGAGGAGACGCTCTCCTTGTGGATTTATGAATGAAAACAAACGACACGCCCCACCCCCTCCTCCGACAGCGGGGGGGACGCAGCCAACCGCACGTACAGCACGATTCTGGACACGCCCAGCTCTGGAACGCCGAACAGCCAATCAAAGAGCGCCAGGGGGCGTGGTTTACCGCTGTTGCATAATTTCGTCTGAAGCCGCTTCACGTTGGAGAGACAGAGACTGAGGTGATGCAGGGGCAAACAGGACCAAAGTCCTGCTGTTTCGTCACCAGACAAACAAGTCAACCTGACAGATAAGGACGGAACCGTCGCGTGAGCTAAAAACATTTAGGTCAAAGGTCGTCCTTTGAAACGCTTGAGAGTAAAAATGACTAAATAAATAAAGCAACTTAGATGTTTTCTGTGTCTCAGATTCAACATCAGAAAGATGCCTCCACAAAGATGCCTTAACTCGTCATGCCTCCAGGAGTGGATTTTTCCATTGTCACAAAATCCCGAATCAAGTTTTTTTTTTGTTGCAATCTGGTAAAACCCAGCACACGCAGCGAGCTCCCCCTAGCGTTTTTATGACATATAACTTTATCAACAGAGGCAAGCTGTAAATTCACAACATAAAAAAAAGATTGTAAAAGATCAGCCACAGAGGGACTTTCTTCACACGGCCGAGTTTCTCACACAGATTGATGCAGGTTCATGCAATCCTAAAAAAGGCTGAACATTACCTTTAAAAAAGGAACAAAGCCAAATTGTGATGGACTTATGACCTATCCACCCCTCACACAGTGACTGCTGGATATGGGCACCAGTGACCTGCGTGACAGAAAGAAAGAAGCGGGTTAAAGTGACAGATGAATGGATTCTTTAAAATCCATACAGTGGTTCATGACACATTTTGTTGACTGACAAATGGTTAATTTGAACATTGATGCCAAAGGTTTAAGCAAATATGTTGCGCAGTGTGCTGTGCTCAAAGCAAGTGTTGGAGATGATGCTCAGCTACTACCACACCAGATTTTAGCTTGACATCTGGATTTTGGGGGGCACATTTGTCAAAACATGATTTAGCGTAAACTAATTGTTCCACTAATGGTTTTCACAGTTAGTGGGACAGCAAATCCACTAAACCAAAAAAACAGTTCTACAATTGGCTATTAGCTGATGAGCAGAACCAGGCCCACCACTGAGCAGTTCCTTCCAGTTTATGTCTACTTCATATAATCTACAGCTAATATAATTTTGTTTCCTTTTTCTAGGGTTTAATTTCTTTTCTTCATAAAATGTCAACATAAAGTCAGCATGGAGCCCCTCTCAACGGTGACTCTTCTGTGATGTTTTCTGTCCCTGATTTCTGTCTCAGTTTTTGTTGTTTGTCTGTTTATTGTTTTGTTTGTCTCATGCTGAGGGCCTTCTCTGGAGCCCTGCGTGCCAGAGTGGATCCAGCGTGTTAAACCGAGCAATGGCAGGTGGGATTTTGCCAGACCCAGGCCCCCTCATCTCCCTCCCTCCGACCTCCATCTCTCCCTCACTTGCTCCTTATCACTCAGTCAACGTTGATTCATTTCTGGGCACCACAGGGCGAACATGAACTCTCTGGCTCTTTTGCTCCCTCTAATACTTCTGTTTTCCAAACGGGCAGCTGCTAATTCAGCGGGTAAGTTCTTAATTAACAGGAAACCCCTCGTGTGAGACTTTCTTGGTCGTTATTAGGGTTTTGTTGAGATGCCCAGACATGAGTTTCAGTGCTGGAGGCGTAAATCCCAACACAAATAGATTTGTTAAGAATCAGTCACTTTATATTTCAGAGAACTGTGCTGTGAAATGTATATTTAGACCTTTTTGAACCTGCTGAACGAGGAACTGACCAAAATGGAAGATTTAGAAGTTTTCTCTCATTTTACTTTTTAGAAGAAATCACCTGGACATACTCTGGTAAGTCTACTAATCTCCTTTCTTAAAGCAAAACTTTTCTGCAGATAATTCTTAAAGGTATAGTAATAAATATCACAAAGAGAGTGGCTCTAAATTTTTAATCTGAGGTCAAGCTTTGAAGGTTTGTGCAGAAGAAATTTCACAGGAAACCCACACAATCTCTTGTAGTTTTACCAGCGTGACAACCGTTTTAACGTCCGATGGGCATATTTGTCTCCTAAAACGGCAAAACTGACGGCACACATCAAACACGAATCCCTCAAAGTTTCCACAACTTTAGAAGGATTTGTCTGCTCTCCATATTTCCCCCCATCGTGTCCCCCTCTGCTTCCCCTCTCTGTCTGAATTAGTTCCAGTCCAACAGGTTGGCACGAGCACTGCAGTCACACAGAAAATAGGCGAAAAGAGACGGAGATAAAATAAAAAGCAAGACAAAGATGGGACGAGAGGCTCGGAGAAGGGAGACAGGTGCACAAGGATGACTGTGCTGCAGCTGAGTAGGGGAGATGGGACGAGGCAAATCCTGCTCTGGCTGTTAGGAGCAGCACAATAATCCATGTGTTTATTGTGCTGTTGACACACACTGGCTGTCTGTGTGGTGGACAATGAGTGTGGGACTGAATGAGATGAGCACTCGCCCTGTCTCTCTGCATGGAGGAGCCAAACTGAGGTGGAGAACCAACAGCAGGTTTAAGAGAGTCAGTGTCCATACAGATTTGGGGTCATTTCTTTGTTTTAACGAGGAAGATTTAAACTGCATTTTGTATTTTATATATAAAAGTATGGCTCCATCGCTCTTATAGAACCATTCTTTGGGTGTACACAGAGTAAATTCTTTCAGCTGAAGTTTGTCATGAAACCAACTCGTTCATCATATCGTACTTCATGTTCCCCTCACTGCCACGATGAGGCTGCAGCGAGAACATAGAGAAATATTTGTTTCTGCATAGCTAGGCTTTTCACAGAACAACAGGAGGCAGCGGGCCGTGTGATCGGGTGACATCACTTCTTTTATTTCTCTGTTAAAAGGCCTGGTCGGTCAGTCTGACTGGTCCCAGTATTTCCCTGACTGTGGCGGCAGCTCTCAGTCACCTGTTGACGTGACGACCACCCAAACTAAATATGACCCCAGTTTGGTTCCAGTGACCCCTCTGGGCTACAGTCAGCATGGAAACCAGCCCTTCACTCTGCACAATAACGGACACACAGGTAACGAGAATCATTTTCTCCATGTATTGCCCCACCTGTTCTGCTTTTCAACGTAGCCAGGCAGCAAACGTTTAGAGTCCACAACACGATTAAATTTCTAAAACCTCTTTGAAAGCGAGTTTGTAATTTTTTCTTTTACTTAGTCGTCATCGAGCTGCCGGAGTGGATGGGACTCCAGGGTCTGCGGTGGCTCTTCACAGCTGTCCAGCTGCACCTTCACTGGGGCAACGGCGGCCCAGGTCACGGGGGAAGCGAACACTCAGTCAACGGAAGGAGCGCAGACGCAGAGGTGTGTTTAAGCACATCTGTAAAACCATCAAAGTCTACTCAAGACTATACTGAAGCCATGAAGAAACTTGTCATGAATCAATGGGTTCAAACGTTATTGAACATTTTTGAACGTTTCCTCTGATTTGTTAGTTTGATGTTCTGTAAAAGATAAGATATGCCTTCAGAAGATTATCATTTGTTACAAAAATAATGGGGGTCCAGCAGAAGGACCTTATCTTGTGGAAGAATCACAAAGTACGGAAATTACGTCCCGATAGGACCATATCCTGTCCTCTGAATTTATATTAGGAGGCATGGTGTTCTCCCACGGATTCCAAAAAACATGCATGTTAGGCTAATGATAGTCTTTTCATCTTATCATTGTGGTGTTCCTTCTCTGTTCTGTCCAGCTACATGTGGTGCACTACAACTCGGAGCTCTACCCCAACATGTCTGCAGCCATGAAACAGAGGGACGGTCTGGCTGTTTTAGGAATTCTCATTGAGGTAACAAAACCACAAACACAACTGCTTTTCAAAACAGAGACTATGACGCCAATATATCCTGTGCTTTGAGCAACGCCAGTCTGAGTTTCATTTTCCCAGACAGGTGAAGAGACGAACCCGGCATTCAACAACATCATCAATTACATGAGCCGCGTCAGGCATGCAGGTGGCCTCCTGCTCTTTTTCTAAAATAAGACAGCTTCATGGATTTTATTTTTGCTCTGTGACCTGATTTTTTTTTTTCAGACCAGAAAACCTTCATCCCAGCTTTTGACGTCCAGTCCCTTCTTCCCAAGAGTCTGGGACGTTACTATCGATACAACGGCTCCTTGACGACTCCCCCCTGCTACCAGAGCGTCATCTGGACGGTGTTCCATGAAAGGGTTCAGATCTCAAAGGCGCAGGTCTTCATGAAACACTAAAAATAAAACTCACTGGCTTGTAGTGTGTTCATAAACACATGATTTAATGGTTAACCTGACATTATTTGTGCAAAATGTAACTACAAACTGAATGCAGTGATTTGGAATTTCCTTAAATCAAATGTTTTCAATTGTTGCGTGATCTGGACTGCAGGCAGGTCAGTCCAGCACCTGGACTCTTATCCTAGGAAGCCATGTTGTAATGGATGCAGTTTGTTGTTAAACAATTTCTTGCTGAAATATGCAAGGCCTTACCTGGAAAATACATCACCTGGATGGGAGCATATGTTCTAGATGTGTAAGCTGCCCATCACATAGGAACTAATGAAAACCCATACCATCAGAGAGGCAAGCTTTTGTACTGTTTGCTGATAATAGGCTGGATGCTCTCCATCCTCCAGTACGGAGGACGTGCCATTCTGGGTTTCCATAAAGAATTTCAATTTTCAAATTCTTTTCAAAATCTTCTGTTTTGTTATGCGCTGAAGCGGAATGTTTTGCTTCGCTTTTACAAATGCAGCACTATTTTTCACAATTCTGCAGTAACCAGCAGGCAGAGCCATCACAATATGGTAGGCAAGGTAGGCATTTGCCTAGGGCCCAGAGCTGAAGGGGGACCCTGAGGGACAGTGCTTAAGTAGCCAAATGCAACGACCATATGAAACACTGAGGGCATTGAAATGACTGGCATGCTCTCACTACCCGCTGATGTGAAAGGAGCCCTGTGAAAGTATCACAGACTGTAACAGCTTCATCTGACCTGCTAGCACAGGATATAGACCATTATTAGTGTGGTGGGTGACCATATTTTTACGATAAATTAATATTGTAAATCTAAAAGCTGCCACAAATGTATCGTCAAATTATTTATTGGCACAGAAAGAGCTTTGCCAGCAGAACACAAACCGTTTGTTTCTCTTTGAGGCATCTAATCCATACATTTGAATATAACCCTCTGATTCTGCTCCTTCTCTCTGCTCCAGCTGCTGAAGATGGAGACGACACTTTACTCAAGTAAAGATGGAGACTCACACAGGATGCTGCTGCAGGACAACTACCGGGCGACACAGCCGCTCAACCACAGAGTCATCTTTGCCTCCTTCTCTGCAGGTTGGACCAAAAATCATTCATTATCTGTTTGTTCCTTGAGTTTTTTTTTAAGTTTTAAGTCGCATAAAGTCACAGTTGTCATAGTCCATGCGTTGATGTTGTCTTCCTGTATACTTTATTAATCTTTTGTTTTCGTCCCTCAGCCAGCTCAGTATTTCTCGTCCTCTCTCCACTCACAGCTAAAGTTTTGCTGCCGCCTCGTTGGTTTTTTGCTTTGTAAACAAAATTAATTACTTGATCTACTTGAGTCCACCTGCTCCTGGGTCTAACTCGCCGTTACGTCAGCAACAGTCACTCTGGTTTGAACTCAGTTCCACAGTGATAAAATAGCAACCTGTCACTTTTAAAGCACAACACGGAAAAAAAAAGTTGCTGTTGACCGGTTTGACTACATCCAGAAATGAGAAAACCAAGTAGAGAGAAATGTAGAAAGATTATCAGCGGCTTACAGTGGCTCCACCAAGGGGTGGCCAGAGTGTTGGCCACCCCATTGGCACCCCCAGGGAAGACCCCTTCCTCCCCACCAAAATCATCACATCAGTTCATATTCAGTGTTGGTCAGTCTAACAAATATACATTGCTGCTGCTCAACATTTTCGACTGAGTTAGGCACTGGGTCAATAAGGCAGAGTATTACTTAATTAACTCAAATGTACTGACCGTACATTTAAGTTAATTAAAACAAAGCTACATTTAGCAAACCATCATCTTTTCTGTCACTCAGTCACCTCACACTCTTTGAATCTAATTTCCCATCTGGCGTCTGCATCATCAGAATATTCTCTCTACCTCCGAGTCCACACTCAGATTGGCAGCTAGCAGCTTGCTAACTTTGAAAACGGCAGCTATCCGGCGTAAGTACGATGTGCTGTAAGTTTTGTTGAGTTTCACTCTACATGAGTTGCTCCAACTTTTCACTGGCCCCATCTGGCCTCCGCTATGAAAATTCTCTGGGGTCATCACTGGTGACTTAGAAGGCCATAAACACGAAATAACAGATATTGAAATCCAGAGGAAGTGATGTAAAACGACAGCTCTGTTTGTTTGTGGCGTGGAGAAAAACAGCAAAGGGAAAAGTAAAGGGGTGCAGAGGAGACGTTTGTGTAAAGTGCTCATTGTGGCGAGTGGCTGAAGTGGCATGGCTGAGACATCAGCAGTCCTTCTGACCGAGCAATGAGTTCATCTGGGATGAGTTTATTCAATGTGACCATGAAGGTGAATATTTCTGTGATTTTTATCAGAACATGTCCTGTTGTTTTATAGACTCGGGGAAGGAGCTCTCCTCTGGTAAGATCACGAGTCTCAGCTTAATAAAGTGTTCTGATTTATTTCAGATGATGTGGCAGATCCTTGTGGGTTTTATTTTTTTATTTTTTGTAAATGCAGGTGAAGTCACAGCCATAGTGATCGGAGTGATGTGTGGTTGTGTGGGCCTGGCAGTGATCGTTCGCTTCATCGTGAAGACGATACGGTGAGAAACCTGTTGGTCATATTTCAGTGGACGGTTTGATATTCTGATTCAACAGAGAGCTGCAGATGCTGGTTACCAGAGTGCTGTTTGTTAGGGTTTCACTGCTGGACCTGAAACTGTGCAGAAATCTCTTACTTTGTCTCCTTTCTCTTGGCAGATTTTTCAAACTCCTTCACCGTGAAACAGTCGTGGTAAACAGGTGGTTTACCTGAACCTATTACTGACAAGGATCTTCAGCTAGCACTGACTCTTTGTTAATTTACAGCTTTTCAGTTCGCAAATAACAGTGAGATTAACGCTTCCATCATTATCAGTATATATTATCACCTATTAATACACCTCCATCCATCCGTTGTGTTCTGCTTGTTCCAAAGTCGGGTCTTAGGGGCAACAGGGAGGGTCTTCCTACCCCCACCTCTTTGAGGAGGACCCCAAGGAGTTCCCAGGCCAGCCGAGACACACCGGCTGTGTTTTAAATTCAGGGACTGCGTCGATTTGTCAATTAAATGTTTTTTTTCTGCTTGGATCAAGAGTTGCCATATGCTCGTCCATACAATGATCACTACAATATCAAAACTACCCAGAAACCAAACGGAAACCAAAATCGGCTCTTTCACTTCCCACAGTGAACAGCACAAACATACCTGGCCAGATTTCAAAAGATGTTACAGTCCATCACACCGGGCCACTATTATTTCCTGCTGCAGTTCTGAAAGCTTCACACTGTCATCTCACATATGTAAATATGTCATAAACATATGCTTTTAAACAGTCAAACAAGCTAACCTTTGATTACACAATGCTTTAATGGTCCAAAACCACCTTGTTGTTTTTTTCTTGGACTATCTTTTATCATCTTGGAACCACTGTTAGGCTGGTTTTAATGTTGTTGTTGATTAGCTTGATTGTATGCACTGATCTGAATCTCCTGGGGATAAAAATAATCAAAGCAAAACCATTTTAGGTGATTGACAGTGCCTAGGTTTCTGATCTCATTTTTCATTGTTGTAATTTTCTCACACCCATGAGTCTGGTAATACAAGTTAAATCATGTTAAATCTTCTGGGTTTTATGTGGATTTTTTTGCCATGAAT